>CAUYQV010188774.1:0-14395 GCA_963574575.1 Galagoides demidoff
ATTCTTTTTCTTTTTTTTTTTTATTACGTCACATACACATAGCTCATAAGAGTAGCCCACATAACAAAATTACAAAACTACAGATGTTGGCATGGATGTGGAGAAAAGGGAACACTTCTCCACTGCTGGTGGGAATGCAAACTAATACATTCCTTTTGGAAAAAAGTTTGGAGAATACTCAGGAATCTAAAAATTGATCTGCCATTGGATCCTGCAATTCCTCTACTAGGAGTATATCTAAAACACCAAAAATCACTTTGCAAAAAAGATATTTGCACCAGATTTTTCATCGTAGTTCAATTCTTAATAGCCAAGTCATGGAAGAAACCCAAGTGCCCATTGACCCATGAATGGATTAATAAATTGTGATATATGTATACCATGGAATACTATGTAGCTTTTAAAAAGATGGAGACTTTACTTCTTTTATGTTTCCGTGAAGGGACCTGGAACATATTCTCCTGAGTAAAGTATCTTAAGAATGGAGGAAAAAGTATCCAATGTACTGAGTACTTCTATGAAACCAACTTATATTTACTCACACTTTCTTATGAAATATAGAACACAACTATAGCCCAGGATGAAGGAGAGAAATGAAATGGGAAGGGAGGGGAGATGGAAGGTTTGATAAAGGGAAGGTAAAGAGCGGGACCACACCTATGGAGCATGTTGCAAGGGTACAGGTCAAATCTGTCAAGTGTAGAACATAAATGTCTTAACACAATAATCAAGTAAATGAGGCAAAAGCTATGTTGATTAGTTAATGCGAGCACAACAGATTGTATGAATATATCTCTTCTTATCAGCTCATGGAACATCTCTAAGATTGATCACATTCTGTGCCACAACACATAGTTTAACAAATTAAAAAATAGAAATTATGGCTCAGTACCCATAGTAGCACAGTAGTTATGGCCCCAGCCACATACAAGGAGGCTGGCAGGTTCAAATCCAGACCTGGCCACCTAAAACAATGACAACTGCAACAGAAAGTAGATGGGCATTGTGGTGGGTACCTGTAGTCCCAGCTACAGGGAGGCTGAGGCAAGAGGATCACTTAAACTCAGGACTTTGAGGTTGCTGTGAGTTGTGATGTCATGACACTCTACTGAGGATGACATAGTAAGACTTTGTCTCAAAAAAAAATAGAAATTATACCATGTATCTTCTAATACCACAATGGAATAAAACTACAAATCAATTCCAACAAAAACATCCCTACATAAAGTCATGAAAACTAAACAGTCTGTTGCTGAATAATATCTGGGTCAATGAGAAGATAAAGATAGAAATCAAAATATTCTTTGAAATAGATGATAATGGCAAAACAAGTTATTGTTTTGGTAAACCCCTGTGGGTTACAGAAAAACAGTACTGAGTGGAAACTCAGTCTTAAATGCCCACATCCAAAGGACAGAAAGTTCACAAATCAACAATCTAATGAATCATCTCAAGGAACTAGAAAAGGCAGAGCAAGACAATCCCAATTCCAGCAGAAGAAAATAACCAAGATCAGAGCAGAACTAAATAAAATTGAGAACAAAAGAATTATGTAGAAGATTATTGAAGCAAAAGGTTAATTCTTTGAAAAGATATGCAAAACCAACAGACCTCTAACTAGATTAATCAGAAACACAAGAGAAAGGACTCTAATAATTTCAATTAAAAAATAAAATGAGGAATTACAACTGATATGGGTAAATAAAATATGATCAAGGAATACTATCAGAATTTCTATGCTCTCAAACTTGAAAACATACAGAAAGTGGACAAACTTTTGGAAACACACAACCTGTCTAGGCTCAATCAGGAAGATACAGAATTCCTCCTGACACCAATATTAAGAACTGAAGTTGAAGCAGTGATAAAACACCTTACAACAAAAACAAGTCCTAGACCAAACCGTTTTATACCTAACTTATACCAGACTTAAAAATATGAGCATTTACCCATACTGCAGAAATTATTTCTTTATATTAAAAAAGAAGGAATCCTCCCTAATTTATTCTACAAAGCCAACATCACCTTGATAAAGGAAAGGCCACACACAAAAATAAAACTACAGACCAATATCCCTTATGCAAAAATTCTCAATAAAATTTTTATAAACTGAATCAAGCTTCATATCAAAAAATAATTCATCACAACCAATTGGTTTAACATACACAAATCTATAAATGTAATTCACCACATTAATAGATGCAAAATACGGAACATGCCATCATTTCAATAGACCCAGAGAAAGCATTCAACAAAATTTAGCACCCTTTTATGATAAGAATGCTTTAAAAAATAGGCATAAATATACTTACCTTATAAATTATACAACAAATCTACAGTCAACATCATATTGAATGGGGAAAAAATAAAAAGCATTTCTGCTTAGAACTGGAAACAGACAAGGTTGCCCACTATTTCCACTTCTGATCAATATAGTGTTGGACATCCTATCCAGAGCAATCAGGCAAGAAAGGAAACCAAAGGTATCAAAATGGGGAAAGAAGAGGTCAAATTTCTGCTATCACTGTTTGCTGATGACATGATCTTATATCTATAAAATCCCAAATATTCAACCAACAAACTCCTAGAACTGATAAATGAATTCAGTAAACTTTTGAGCTACAAAAGAAATATATGCAAATCATTAGCTTTTGTATACACCAAAAACAGTCAAGCTGAGAAACAAATAAAAGATGTAATAGCTTTCTTAATGGCAACAAAGAAAACAAAAATACTTAAGAATATATTTAACAAAGGAGGTGAAATATCTCTCTAGGAAGAATTATGAAAAACTGAAGAAAGAAATTTCAGAGGATATAAACAAATGAAAAAATATTCCATGCTCATAGATCAGCAGAATCAATATTGTTAAAATGGCCATTCTACCCCAAATGATTTATAGATTTAATTCAATTCCCATTAAAAAACCATTGTCATTTTTTTGCAGATCTAAAAAAAAAAATAGTTGTATGCTTCATATGGAACCAGAAAAGACTTCAAATAGCTGAGGGAACCTTATGTAATAAGAACAAAGTGGGGGGCATCACTTTACCAGTTATAAAACTATACCACAAGAAAATAATAAGCAAAACAGCATGGTACTGGCACAAAACAGAGACATCAACCTATGGTTCAGAACAGATTACCCAGAGATGAAATCATCTTCATATTCCCATCTGATTTTTGACAAAGCAGATAAAAACATACACTGGGGATAAGAACTCCTGTCCAATAAATGGTGCTGGGAAAAGTGAATGGCCACATGCAAAAGACTAGAACAGAATCCACACCTTGCACCATTCACAAAAATTAGCTCACAATGGATAAACATTTAAATCAAAGACAGGAAACTATAAGAATCCTAGAAGAAAATGTTGGAAACACTGTTATACATACTGACTGAGGAAAAGAATTCATGAAGAATGCCCCAAAAGCAATCACAGCAATAATAAAAATATATCAATGGGATTTGATCAAATTAAAAACCTTCTGTACAGGGATTGAAAGGCAAGATGGCCAACTGTAGCCAGCTTTCAGCAGAAGCTCCCATCCAGAGGGAGAAATAATGGCCATAACCAACACAATAAAGTGGATGATTGGGAGCTGATCTGAGGGAGGGGATTGGTAGCTTCGTATCACCCCTGCTGAGGCAAGCTGGGACTCCAAGGAAACAAATGTCAGATATAAAACCCATCCCAAAGAGGATGAGGATCCTTCCCCTCTTCCCCTCAGGAGAGTGGCTTGAGAGGAGTAGTGAGCAGAGGAAATTTTGTTTCACCAAAGGGGAAAGAATGACTGCAGGCTGGGACTCCCTCCACAGAGAGATACTGCTGCAAGCCCAGGCAGTCTCTTGCCTAGGACAAAAGTTTAACTAATATCCTCCCTACCTTCCTGAACTCCAAATCCACCCTTCCCCCCTCTCCTGGCAGGAGGTCTGGAGGACAACCCCCTGCAAAATCCAGTCTGTCAGATTTTTGCTAAGGTATGGCATCTCATGGGCTGTGGGGGCAGTTGCACTGAAACTATAACTTTAATAGAGGTGGGGAGTCTCAAGGGGATAGAGACTTTCCCTGTGTTGAAAAGAGCATAGCACAGGTCCCGTGCCCCCATCAGGGACCATGGGGGCACCTTCTAGTACCCCACCCACTTCTACTACCTGTGGGCACCGCCCTCCAGCTCCCCAGCTCCCCGCCCAGGTCCTGTGACATGTGCAACCAGTAGCTCTGCCCTCCAGCAGCTCCTGTTAACTGCACACAGCAGTACCCCAGATGGGAGGCACCAGCCCCAACAGTGGCAATGAAAGCCCTGACAGTTGTAGCAGATACATGGTCCCTCCCATTAGGATCACATTTGGGAGAGACACATTCCAATTATGTGGAACAAAGAGGGAACCTGACCTGACCTGCAGAGGTTCCAGAGGTGGAGTGTCACCAAGGCAGAGATGTGGTCTCTGAGGAAGAGAACCACACCCCTCGATGGTAACCCCCAGCTGGGTACCCCCAGATGCAGGTGGAATACTCCCCAGTTTTCAACAATAGCTATGGGGAATCAGGCCTGAACTCCTCCTGCCTGCACGTCACACAGTGAGACTGCCCGGTGGCAGACGCATTGTCTCCTCTTTGACTTAGGTTCAAATCCCTGGAGTACTTGAGTATTAGGGAAAGCTAGTTACCTGCAGGGTAACCAGGGACTAGGGGTGACTGTGATGCAAAGTCGGAAAAGGGGCACCAGCACCCCTGGAATAATTCTTTTCCTCAGTGGGCCTTTCTGACTTCTTGGACCACCAGAGCGAGTCACACTTGAGCTGCCATTGGACCCTTGCTGTCCAGTTGCTGGAGACCTTTTGAATTCTCCCACTTGATCTGTGTTTGTGCTGACTGGGACAATTGGTTTGGAACTCTTGATTTGGGCCAATCACCCAGGGACTCTCTCCAAGGTTATACCCTGGTTGTATTGTAGAGGGAGGGTCTGATTCTCCTCTCCCAGTTATTGCCAGTGGGGCAGGGTATCTTAATTGCTTGTATTCCTCCACAGATGAGATTTCAACCCAAAGTCACTGATCCACTATGATTGGTCAGAGTCTAGCTAAATACAAGACAGACACATCTAGCCTTATCAGACCAAGTGGGTCCCCAGAGTCTTGACACCTTAGGATTTAGTACTGAATGGGACCTTGGTAAAGCCATAGAGGAAAAGCTGCAGTCACCAGTCGCACCACTGTGGTTAAGGGCTGGTTAATTACATCTCCACAAGCCCTCAATTTAATTCCACCTTACCAACCTCTCTAAACAAATGGTGAAAAATAACCATGGGGTGGAATCAGCAGAAAAACTTGGGCAACATGAATAACCAGAGTAGATCAACTCCCCCAGGGTACAACAAAGGAGACACAACAGAAGATACCATTCATAAACAAATGACTAAAATGTCAGAAATTGAGTTCAGAATTTGGATAGCAAATGAGATTAACAGAATTGAAGTAAAATTGGAAGTAGAAGTTTAAGGAGTAATTCAAAAGTTGTTTCAAGAATTCAATGAATTCACAGATAAAATCACCAAAGAATTTGACAAATTCAGGCAAGAATTTCCATCCCTCAAAGACCTGAGAAATAAAGTATAAGTCCTAGGATGGAGCAGGAAGAAGAAAGGATCTTGGACATTGAAGACAAAGTTTTTTGAATGCTCCTAAATGCTCAGAGATGAAGAGAAATGGGAAGCAAAGATGCATCATTCCCTCTGAGAGTTGTGGGACCATGCCAAAAAAGCAAACATTTGCCTTATTGAAATTCCTGAAGGTGATGAGAATGATCTGAAAGGCACAGATGGTCTACTCCAAGATATTTTGGAGGAAAACTTCCCAAACACGGCAAGACATACTGAAATTCAGATAGCAAAAATTTCAGAACCTGAGCATGAATCAATTCAAATAAAGCATTCCCTAGACACATTGTAATTAACTTCACCAAAGTTAATATGAAAGAGAAAATCCTGCAAGCAGCCAGACATAAGAAAATCATAACCTACAGGGGAAGAATATTAGAATGACTACAGATCTTTCTGCTGAAACTTTTCAAGCCAATAGAGGATGGTCATCAACTTTCAATCTCCTAAAACAAAACAATTTTCATCCTAGGATCCTGTATCCAGTGAAACTGAGTTTCATTTATGATGGAGAAGTCAAATACTTGAACGACATTCACGCATTGGAGAAATTTGCCATAACTAAACCAGCTTGTCAAGATATTTTCAGACCCATCCTCCATAATGACCACCACAATGCTCTACCACCAAAGTCAACTCACTCAGAAATTATTGATGAAAACCCAACTTACACAGTGGCAAAAGGATTAAAAATGTCCACTGGTCGTTGAAAAATCTTGACACCAAAATACTACCAGGATTATCAATACTCTCAATTAACGTGAAAGGCTTAAATTGTCTGCTAAAGAGGCACAGGTTGGCTGACTGGATACAAAAATTCAAGCCCTTATCTGCTGCATACAGGAATCTCATCTTGTCTTAAATGATAAATATAGACTCAGGGTGAAAAGATGCACATCTATAATATAGGCAAACGGAAATCATAAAAAAGCAGGAGTTGCAATTTTATTTGCAGATACATTGGACTTTAAACTGATAAATGTAAGGAAAGACAAAGATGGTCACTTCATATTTGTTAAGAGAAATACTCAACATAATGAGATATCGATTATTAACATTTACACACCCAAATAGAATGCTCCTCAATTTTTAAGGGAGACCCTAACAGACATGAACTATTTGATATCTTCCAGCACCATAACAGGCAGAGATTTTGACAACTCTTTGGCAGTGTTGGATAGATCCTCCAATAAAATACTAGCAAAGAAATTTTAGACTTAAACCTCACCATAAAACAACTGAATTTAATAGACATGTACAGAACATTTCATCCTAACAAAACTGAATACATAGTCTTCTCATCAGCCCATGGAACATCCTCCAAAACTGATCATATCTTAGGTCAAAAGGTGAACCTCAGAAAATTTAAAAGAATATAAATTATTCCTTGTATTTTCTCAGATAATCATGGAATGAAAGTTGAACTCACCAATAACAGGAATCTGCACACTTATACAAAGACATGAAAATTAAATAAACTTATGCTGAAAGTTAGCTAGGTCAAAGATGATATTAAGAAGGAAATTACCAAGTTTGTAGAACAGAATAATAATAAAGACACGAGGTATCAGAACCTCTGGTATACTGTAAAGGCAGTCCTAAGAGGGAAATTTATAGTGCTGCAAGCCTTCCTTAAGACAACGGAAAGAGAGTTAGACACCAACTTAATGGGCCATCTCAAGCAAGTGGAAATGTAAGAACACTCCAACCACAAACACTGCAGAAGAAAAGAAATAACTGAAATTAGAGCTGAACAAAAGTTATTCAAAGATAAGTGAATCCAAAAGTTGGTTTTTTAAAGTTTAGAAAAAAATGATAAACCCTTGTCTAACCTAATCAGAAATAGAAAATTACACTCCCTAATTTCATCAATCAGAAATGACAAATGCAAAATAACAACAGACACCTAAGAAATTCAAAAAAATTATTTATTATTATTTTTATTTTATTAAATCATACCTGAATACATTAATGCAATATGCTGGTTTTATATACAATTTGAAATATTTTCATCAAACTGGTTAACATAGCCTTCACAGAATTTTATTAGTTATTGTGTTAAGACATTTATATTCTACACCTAGTAAATTTCACATGTACCCTTGTAAGATGCACTGTAGGTGTGGCCCCACCAATTACCCTCCCTCTACCCATCTTCCACCCCACTCCCCTTTCCCCTTCTTCTTGGGCTATAATTGGGTTATAGCTTTCATAGTAGGGCTGAGTACATTGGATACTTTTTCTTCCATTCTTGAGATACTTTGCTAAGAAGAATATGTTCCAGCTCCATCCATGTAAACATGTAATGAATACTACAAAAAACTATTCTCAGAAATATGAAAATCTGAAAGAAATTGACCAATACTTGGAAAAAATGCCACATTACTAGACTTACCCAGAAAGAATTAGAAATGTTAAACAGACCTATATCGAGTACTGAAATAGCATCAACTATACAAAATCTCCCAAAAAAGAAGAGTCTAGGACCAGATTGCTTCACATCAGAATTCTACTAAACCTTTAAGGAAGAACTAGTACTTATATTACATAACCTTTTCCAAAGCATGCAAAAGAAGGAACACTTCCCAACACATTCTATGAAGTATATATAACCCTGATCCCCAAACAAGGAAAAGACCGAACAAGAAAAGAAAATTATAGACCAATATATTTAATCAATGTAGATGCAAAAATATTCAGTAAGATCTATCAAACAGAATCCAGTATCACATCAAACAAATTATATACCATGACCATGCTACTTTTATCCCAGAGTCTTAAGGATGGTTCATTATACCTACATCTATAAATATAACACATCACATAAACAGAATAAAAAACAAAGACACTATGATGCTCTCAATCAATGCAGAAAAAGCTTTTGATAATATCCAGCATCTTTTTATGATCTGAACACATAAGAAAATTGGTATACGAGGAACATTTCTTGAACTCATAGAGTCCATCTACAGCAAACCCACAGCCAATATCATATTGAATGGAGTTAAATTGAAATCATTTCCACTCAGATCAGGAACCAGGCAAGGTTGACCATTGTCTCCACTGGTGTTTAGCATTGTAATGGAAGGCTTAGCCATCAGAATCTGGCAAGAAAAGTCAATCAAGGGTATCTAAAAAGGAACAGAAAAGGTCAAACTTTCAGTCTTCACAGATATGATTGTATATCTGGAAAACCCCAGGGATTCAACTACAAAACTTTTAGAAGTGATCAAGGAATACAGCAGTGACCCAGGTTACAAAATCAATACTCACAAATCTGTAGCCTAAATATATACCAACAATAGTCAAGCTGAAAAAACAGTCAAGGACTCTATTCCATTCACAGTAGTGCCAAAGAAGATGAAATATTTGGGAGTTCATCTAACATAGTCTGTGAAAGATCTATATAAAGAGAACTATGAAACTCTGAGAGAAGAAATAGCTGAAGACGTTAGCAAATGGAAAAACATACCATGCTCATGGCTGGGAAGAATCAACATTGTTTAAATGTACATGTACCCAAAATAATCTACAGATTTAATACAATCCCTATTAAAGTACTCTGTCATACTTTAAAGATCTGGAAAAACTAGTACTTCATTTTATATGGAAACAGAAAAAACCTCAAGTAGCCAAGATATTACTCAGAAATAAAAACAAATCAGGAGGAATCACACTACCAGACTTCAAACTTTACTGTAAACCTATAGTGATCAAAACAGCATGGTACTGGCACAAAAATAGAGAGGTAGATGTATGGAACCAAATTGAGAACCAAGAGATGAACCCAGACACTTATCATCATTTGATCTTTGATATCAAAAATATAAATTGGGGGAAAGATTCCCTATTTAACCTATGGTGCTGGGTAAACTGGCTGGCGACTTGTAGAAGACTGAAATGGGACCCACACCTTTCACCTCTAACAAGAATTGACTCTCACTGGATAAAAGAATTAAATTTAAGACATGAAACTTTAAAGATTCTTGGAGAGAGTGCAGGGGAAACACTTGAAGAAATTGGCTTGGGATAATAATTTATGAGGAGGACCCCCTAGGTCAGGTGTCCTCAAACTATGGCCCGCAGGCCACATGAGGCCTGCCTAGGACATTTATCCAGCCCACCGGGTGTTTTTGCCACTGCTACCTGTCCTGCTTAGCAGCCAACTCAGCCTGGGGCCTGCAGTCCAGCCCTCCAATGGTCTGAGGGACAGTGAACTGACCCCTGTTTAAAAATTTTGAGGACCCCTGCTAGGCAATCGAAGCAACATCAAAAATACATTACTGGGATCCAATCATCTAAAAAGCTTATGCACTGCCAAGAACACAGTAAGTAAAAAAAGTAGACAGCCCTCAGAATGATGGGAAAGGATATTTGCAGGTTATATTTATGACAAAGGTCTAATAACTAGAATCCAGAGAGAACTCAAATTTATTATGAAAAAACCAAGTGATCCCATTTCATTGTGGGCAAGACCCATGAACAGAAGCTTCTCTGAAGAAGGAAGGCTTATGGCCTATAGACACATGAAAAAATGCTCATCATTTTTAATCATTAGAGAAATGCAAACCAAAACCACTTTGAGATATCATCTAAATCCAGTAAAAGTAGCCCACATAACAAAATACCAAAACTACTGATGTTGGCATGGATGTGGAGAAAAGGGAACATTTCTGCACTGCTGGTGGTAATGCAAGCTAATATGTTCCTTTTGGAAAGAAGTTTGGAGAACACTCAGGTATCTAAAAGTAGACCTGTCATTTCATCCTGCAATTCCTCTACTAGGTATGTATTCAAAAGACAAAAAATCACTTTGCAACAAAGGTATTTGCACCAGATTGTTCATTGCAGCTCAATTCATAACTGCCAAGTCATGGAAGAAGCCCAGGTGCCCATTGACCCATGAAAAGCTGGTATTATTTTAGTGAATTTTTTCAATGTTTGCTTTATAGTAAAAGATTTGATTTCTCCATTGAAAATGAAATTTAGTTTAGCATGACAGAGAATTCTGGGCCAAATATTTGTTTAAGAAAATTAAACAGCTGACCACTCTCTTCTGCCTTGAACAATTGATGTTAAAAAGTCCACTATCACCCTGTTGTTTTTCTTCTTGTAGGTTATAAGTTGCTTATACTTGGCTGCTTGAAGAATTTTCTTTTTCATTTTGACTTTTGTGAGGTTAATTACAATGTGTCTATAAGTTGCTTTGTTTGAATTGAGTTGTCCTGGGGATATGACTATTAACTGAATTTCTGGGTTTCTCACAATACTTGGGAGATTTTCCACCCTGATATCTTGAAGTAGAGGATTCATACTTTTAGAACTATTTTCTTCTCCTTCAGAGATCCCTAGAGTCATATATTTATGTATTTTGTTTAGTATTGTATCTCTAAGAGATTACTCTCCTTTTGTTCTTTTCTGTTATGCCTCTTTGAATGATTGGGTTAGTTCAAAAGTCTTATCTTTGATGTCTGATACTCTTTCATCTCTTTGTTCTACTCTACTGCTGAGACTCTCTACTGTGCTTTAAAATTCCTTGAATGGCTCTTTCAATTCCTTAAGCTATGCTTCCTAATTCCTAATTACACCTAGATATTTGATGACTTTGTTCTAATTTCATTGATTTATTGAGATAGATTTTGGATTTCTTTTTCCATCTCTTCAATTCCATTTATCTTATCTGCCATCCATATTCCAAATTTTCTTTCTGTCATTTCAATAATTTCTCTTTGGATTTTTAGCTGTATCTCTCTTTTAATCTCTTGCAGGAGTTGGTATGCTCTGTATTCCCTGCCTCCATCCAGGGTTCTTCTGCTGATTCCTTACTATGTGTGTTTTCAATTTACTTATATATTCATTATACTTTTTTTCCAGACACAGTCTTACTCTTCCTCACTGTCAGATGTTGTACCATCATAGCTAACAGTATCCGCAAATTCTTTGGTTTGAGCAATCCTCTTGCCTCAGCCTCCCACATAGCTGCAACTACAGGGGCCCACCACAACACTGGTTAGATTTTGTTTTGTTTTGTTTTGTTTGAGTTTGTTTGTTTGTTTCTGTAGTAGAGATAGGGTCAATTTCCTCTTGGTCAAGTTGGTCTCAAACTCATGAGATGAAGCAATCCACCCACCTCAGCCTCCCAGAGTGCTAGGATTATAAGTGTGAGCCACCATACCTGGCCTATATATTTTCTACACTTTTAAAGCTTTGAAATTAGATTGTCCCTAAATTGTTATTGAGAGATAATATACTTGGAGTCCTTTAGGCAACATCTAGGAGACAGTTGGTACCTGAAAGGTGGAGTGCAACACCTATCTTCCAGCAATAGTGCCATTTGCCTACCTCTGGGTAATATTGCCTATCAAGGTAGGTGGGCTAGTATTTACACCAAATGCCCTGAAGCACAGAGCTCTTTGCATTCCTTTTAGAGCTCACCAGTCCCAAGCAGCAATTCCTTGTTCCTCCAGCTGCTCAGTGGGCATTAGGGTCTTTTTGCTATCTGTTATAAGACCTTTTAGATGCCTAATTTGAGGGGCTGATGTCACGTTCAAAGGCTGTGGGACATGGATCTCACCCAACCCTTCCAGTACCTGCCAGAGCAAATCAGCTGCTTGGTGAACACTTCGCCTGCTCAGCAGAGATTTTGGCCCTTTGGATACTAAAACATAGTCACTGATAAGGGTTTCAAGGATGCTAGGGCATGAAGTTCACCATGCTCCTTCCAGTGCCATTCAAGCTGATGGCTGCTTCTTGTGCTGATTTATTCACCGGGGTATTAATTATGTTTGGAAACAAAATCTGATGGGCTTAAATCAGATCCAGGGGCCCCATTATGTGGAGCTCACCACTCCATTTCACCACTGACTGTTTAAATATGCTTCTGTTATACTTATGGCAATTCCTACACATAGCCTCCCAAAGCTACCTTTGGGGACTGCAGTGTTTATGGGTCTCTGAGGACTACCCCTGCTTTCTCCATGTTAGGTGAGTTGAAGGTGGGACAGGACCTCCAGGTGACACTCCTAGGCTGAGGGCAGATCCTGGATAGAGAGCCAAACTGTTCCAGCCAAAGTGCTAGCACTTCCCACAAACACATTCAGAAACCTGCAGACTTTTTCTAAAGTCCTGGCCACAGCAGATTTGCAACTCCAAGTGGCTTTCCCCTTTGTTTGAGGAGTGGAATTTGTAGCTTGCTGTATGCTTCCTGGGATTTCCAAGAACAGGGTCACCAGAGTCCAAGCTCTCTCCTCTTCAAATTGACAGGGGTTGATCTGGGGCCACATTAATACCAGACTGAGACACTTTACAGGGTGGGGAAAGTTCTCCCTTAATGGGAGAAACACTCAGCCAACATCCCCCCTTGCCAATGTTAGAGTAGTTGATCCAGTTTCCTCCCACAGCAGGTGGGTGGGACACTGCCTGTCTACAGAGCTACATAACACAGAGATTCATCAGCATTTCCAGCAGACACATCAGGGAATTGGGCCTGTCTCACTTTCTTACCATGGCTAGGACTGTATCCTTCACATTTCAGGTCACAGAGGAAGCGGCCTCTGTAACCCTTGCTTCCAGGGTTGCTACAGGAACTGGGTATGGTCCACAGTTCCTTACCCTTTCTGGTGCTTGTGGGTGAGGCAGCCTATCCAGGCTGTCTGAGCCATGCTAACACTGCAATTTAGCAATGTAGAAGGAAGCAGCCCTCTGTAGCAGGCTGTCTGTTGGGCAACCAATGTAAGAGGGGGGATGTGCTGTGGTCTGAAGATATCTGAGCTCAAATTGTTCACTATTCAGACAGGTAGAATGGGAACCCAGAGAATACTCCTAGATACAGGGATACAGAAGAACTGGATCTTTGATCCCTCATGGCATACTCCTGTGGTGTGAGAGATCTTCCTATGTTTTGCTGGATGTGGAGAGCCCTCAGTGGACCCCTTTAACCTTCTTTTTGGCTCTGGGCTCCCTCTATCTGGTCTACTATGTGACTGTTCCTTTATCTCATCTTCAACTCATAGTCTATCTCAAGAGGGTTTCTTAGTGCCTTAATTTCTTCTTGTGATCTACTCCCTGATCTTAACTGCTCCAAGTTTCACTTCAGTCTAATTTTCTTCTTTTGTATGGGAGCTTCTAATAAAAGCTGCCTCTTGTCAGCCAACTTCCCCCTCCCCAACTGTCTTAAATTTATAAGTTGATCATAAGAACTTTTGGATAGTATATAGAGTAACTAGAACTCCTATACATGATGAGTGTAAAAGTAAATTTGTTCAACTTGGGAGAAAAGTTTTGCATTATTAAAATGTTTAATTTGTACTTACTATGATCAACTATTCTCAAATCTTAAATATTTAACCCAGGGTAATTAAAGAATATGGACATAGCAGTTGTACTTGTAAAACTGCAAATAATCCAAAGCTCCATTAGCAAGTGAATAAATAACAAAGTTGTTCTATATTCCTGCAATAAGATATCACTACAATTTGGATAAATCTCAAATAATTATGCTGATTGAAAGAAGCTAGATGGCTCAATCGGCTAAGGTGCCAGCCACGTACACCTAAGGTGGCAGGTTTGAATCCCCAGCCTGGGCCCGCCAAACATGATGGCTGCAACCAAAAAATGGCCGGGCATTGTGGTGGGCACCTGTGGTCCCAGCTACTTGGGAGGCGGAGGCAGGAGACTCGCTTGAGCCCAGGAGTTGGAGGTTGCTGTGAGCTGTGATGCCATGGCACTCTACCCA
>CAUYQV010188776.1:0-29175 GCA_963574575.1 Galagoides demidoff
ATAGCAACCTCCAACTCCTGGGCTCAAGCGAGTCTCCTGCCTCCGCCTCCCAAGTAGCTGCGACCACACGCGCCCACCACAACACCTGGCCATTTTTTGGTTGCAGCCATCATTGTTGTTTGGTGGGCCCGGGCTGGGGATTCGAACCCTCCATCTTAGGTGTATGTGGCTGGCGTCTTAGCCAATTGAGCCATAGGCGCTGAGCCCAGATTTTATTATTATGAGATTCTTTTTCAATATGTCATGTTAGATAATAGATTTTGTGGTATCTGTGAAATTTAATATAATTGACAAGATAAACCTTAAGAGTCAGAGTTTTCAATGCATTCATAAAAAGTATAAAACTAAGCTTGAATTTCACTTGTAATTATAGTAAGCTACAGTCTTAATACAATTAGAAGAATCATTGTTCAATTTAGAAAAATTAATTAACCTTGAAAAGGAGCAAAGTGACATTAGTTGTTTGTGGCTATTTAAATGGGCATAAATAATAGCATGTGCTTTTATTTATTTCTTACAGTAAAATATCTTTTTGTTTTCCCTCTATAATGCTATTAAAAGAATTTCTTTTGGTTGGGCACAGTGGCTCATGCCTGTGGTCCTAGCAGTCTGGGAGGCCAAGGCAGGTGGATTGCCTGAGTTCTGGAGTTTGAGACTGGCCTGAGCCTGAGCCTGAGCCCGACCTCCTCTCTAAAAAATAGCTGGGCATTGTAGCAGGCACCTGTAGTCACAGCTGCTTGGGAGGTTGAGGCAAGAGAATCACTTGACAACAAGAGTTTGAGGTTGATGTGAGCTGTGATACCACAGCACTCTGCCTAGGGCAACAATGTAACACTCTCTCAAAAAATTTTTTTTCTTCTAAAGCATGATTACTTGATTTTCAGGTATGTATGTATGTATATATGTATTATTTTAGTGGAGATGGGGTCTTGTTCTTTCTCAGGCTGGTCTCAAATTCCTGAGCTTTAATAATCCCGCTGTCTCAGCCTCCCAAAGTGCTAAGATTACAGGTCTGAACCAACATGTCTGGTTTGATTTTCAATTTTAATTTATAGTTAAATCTGTATCATTTTAAAAAATAAATTGTTTTTTAGAAATCTTAGATATATTGGCTCTGTGCCTATAGCACAGTGGTTATGGTGCTAGCCATGTACACTGAGGGTGGCAGGTTTGAACCCAGCCCAGGCCAGCTAAAACAATGATGACAACTGTAACAAAAAATGGCTGGGTGTTGTGGCAGACACTTGTGGTCCCAACTACTTGGGAGGCTGAGGCAAGAGAATTACTTAAGCCCAAGAGTTTGAGGTTGTGAGCTGTGACGCCAGGGCACTCTACTGAGAGCAACATAATAAGACTCTGTCACCCTGCCCCCCCCCAAAAAAAAGCTTAGCTATGTTGAAAAATTAGGAAGATATTATAGACTCCCAGTATAGTATACCCTGCAGCCATTTCCTCATTAATGCCTTACTTAGTTTAGTATATTTATTTATTAACAGTTAATGAACCAATATAGATACATTATTTTTGTTTTTTTCTGTGAATTTGTTTTATTGAGGTGTGGGACATGGGGTGGGAAATGTCACTGTGGAGTTTAGAATATCCCTCCTCACAGGAAATGTCCATGCTAGTCTTCCTGGCATGCTTTATGGAACTTCTTATTGAAACTGCTCTTGGTGCCTGCAGCTTATTACTATTATTATTTTTTTTTATTGAGACAGAGTCTCACTTTGTCAACATTTGTAGGATGTTGTGGTGTCACAGCTCACAGCAAACTCTAACTCTTGGGCTTAAGCAGTTCTTTTGCCTCAGCCTCCCAAGTTAGCTGGGACTATAGGCACCCGCCACAATACCTGGCTATTTTTTGTTGCAGTTGTCATTGTTGTTTAGCAGGCCCTGGATGGGTTCAAACTTGTCAGCCTCAGTGTATGTGGCTGACGCCGTAACCACTGTGCTATGGATGCTAAGGCAGATTATAGTCTTGTAATGTGAAATAATAAGGAATATTCATGACTGTTGCATACTACTTAAATGTAAGACATGGGCACATTTTTACCACTTAGTCAAATTTTGAGGTATTATTTTGCTGACTTCCTTATTTTTCAGCTTACGAGGAAATATTTCAGTAAAAGCAGTTAAAAAAGAAGTAGAAAAGAAACTCCGATGTCTACTTGCTGATTTACCACTGCCCCCTGAGCTACCAGGAGGAGATGATATCTCAAAGAGTCCAGAGGAAAAGAAAACAGCAACACAGTTACATAGTAAAAGGAGGCCTAAGTATGTGCTCGCTTTCTACCTGTTCTTAAATTGACCAAAATTGATTCTGGATCATCATAAATTCCTAAAACACTAAATTAAGATTTAAAAATAAAAGTGTAATTATTCTTTCAAGTTATAAATATATGAATAAATTCTATATTCATATATTATGTTTTGAAATACTTGCATACCTATTCTCAATAACTAATAAAACCAAATTTAACTTTCTCTTACAATTTGTAATGTATTAATTTCTTGGGGTATTGTATGTGTTAATTTCTATTATTAAGATATTTAACATAGAAACACTGAAATTGGTCAAGGTAGAAGTCAGCATTCAGTAAGTTCAAACCAAATTAGTAATGAGTAAGCTACTGTGTTTTCCTTTGCTTTTAACTCCATTTTCTCCCATAACTAAATGTGTGTTCTTCATTTTGCAAGAGCTGGAATAGAAGGAGGTTTGAAATCTATATCCTAAATTAGCTTCAAGTAAGTGCCTAGAGAGTACTCTTTCCCTTGAAATCTGTTCCTCAGTTAAGGGGGGAAAATACCGATGCCTTTTTTACTTCTACCTAACCAAGGGAAAGTTGCTGTTCATATAGCACCTAGTGTTAGAGTATGAGGTAATTTTCTATTGTGGAGTAGCAAGCTAAAAAATGTTTAAAATAGTCTCTTTTTGAGTACTATAGCTTTCTTTATTCTTTGATTTGAATATCTATTACCTGGAGATAACTATAAAATTATATATCATTTTAAAGAATGTAAAATTTTTATCATACCCATTTCTTTATCTACTTAAATGAATCTATTGGGAGTTGATTATATTAATGACTTTTGTAATCCTTTAGACTGAAAAGTTTCTTTCCTGGTGTTTTTAAGATAATTTCATACAGCCATAAGTCTAAATTTGTCAGTAAATTTTATAGCTAGATTTCTGTTAACGTTTATAATCAAACTTTTGTTTTCTTGAGTAGATAGATATTTTGTCAATAAATGAATAATAAAACTTTTTGGAGGTTGATTAGAGAACTTTGCTTTTCTATAGTGTTATTTTCATCTATTCATTGAAAAATTACATTTTATTTCTGAAAGCCCTTCATATAAGTGCTACTACTTCTCTTTTGCAGTTGTAAGTACTAATCTACTGAAGAAGAATCATGTAGAGAGGATACCTTGATTTTTATGATAACTTACAATACCAAATCATAGTGTTATTTGTATTGGATAGATGATTACAAATAAACAAAGGTAGGGGAAAATAAAAGATACAGGATTGGTGGAGGGTGAATATTGAGTTAATAAACAGTTCATTCAATTTGCTTGATTGTATATAAAAACTTCAGAACTATATTTGATAGAATATGTGGGCCTCGCTATGGTGAAATCAAAGAAAAAGATATTGACTGGGGAAAACGCTGCGTGGATAAATTTGATATCATCGGAATTATTGGAGAAGGTACTTATGGACAAGTTTACAAGGCCAGGGATAAAGACACTGGTAAGAATGTTAAGTTCTGGGGATCTTTGGGCCTATAGAATTTACTTTGTTTGAATTTCTCTTCTAATGTGTAACTTTAGGAATTGTCAAAAAAGTTAAAATTTTTTGTGCTTTTATCTTGTTTTTATTTTTATTATTCTATATGTACACTTACATAGCCTGTGGGTCTGTATATATGTACTTTTTAAAGAGTGTTCCTTTCGTGTTTGTGATGTGCTTTATGGTAGGATTTAGGTTTTTTCTTGTGGTGAATAATTCTTAAACTATTAAAAATTGGGAAGAAATCTTGACCTGAATTAGTGGTAGGCTTTTTTTCAGGGGGAGGGAGGTTTAATCCTTACACAGTACTTTTGTTTTAGGCAAAAAAAAAAAAAAAAAAAAATTTCTGTAGAAATTACCTTTGAGCCCAGATTTAGTACCTTAAAATCTTTTAGAACATTATCTTGGTTCTGAAAGGTTGGAACTAGGTTGAAATTTCTAAAGGATCTCACAGGAGAGAAAAAATTAACTGTCAGAAGCTATATACGAAGTTATGTATTTTACTAATTAAAGCATAGAGCTAGTATTTTTCTTTATTTATAATTTCTTGTTGAAATAAACCATAGGTTTAAAATAACATAGCTACTTGAGGCCATTTACTGTTGGGGGAGATGACCCTTACCGTTAGAAACTATAATTATGTGTTTATAATTATGTATTATCAAAGATTAAATTATTATAACTTTTAAAAATTACTTGCTAAAATAAGGAATCATACTACATTTTTGGAACACTTGCATAAAAACAAATGAAATAAGTTGTAATGATTCCAAAGATAAAATTTCCTTCCTTCAAAAAATTTGGGCCAGGTATAGTAGCTCATGACTGTAATCCTAGCACTCTGGGAGGCCAAGGTGGGAGGATAGCTTGAAGTCAGGAGGTCAAAACCAGCCTGAGGAAAGTGAGACCCTTTCTTTACTAAAAACCGAAAAATTAGCTGGGCATGGTGGCATGCATCTGTAGTCCCAGCTACTTGGGAGGGTGAGGCAGGAGGTTGCTGTAACCTAGGCTGAAGCCATGGCACTCTAGCCCTGGTGAAAGATTGAGACTCCATGTCAAAAACATTAAAAATTGTAAGAAGAGTTTTTTTTCTCCACAGAAGTGGAATAAACAAACTTTTACTACAGTGAATTTTTTCTTATTATAGGCTTTGTTTTATGTATGCTTTATTTACTGTTTATATCTTTTCTAATATAAAACTAACACCTCTATAAAATTTACTGTAGTGGGGAAGAATGCAAACTTTTGAAACAGCTAGATTTTGAATACCATTTTTACTAGTAGGTAACTGGACAGGTATGGGCAAGTAATATTTCTGAGCATATTTTCTCACTAGCACAATGTATACAGATTTTCTCCTCTATTCGGAGAAGTTTTATTCATATGTAAGCATATTGGGTATATTTAACCTTCCCTTCTTCACTTTTTAAAAATATAAATGGTGGTGTAATAAACCTACTCTTTAGCATCTTGCTTTTTTTCACTAAAGGTATCAAAAAAAGCATAAAACAATAATACATACACACCTACTTGCTCCTTACAGTGGCTATATAATATCCCATGATTTGTGTAAATATTTCATAATTACTTTAATGAGAGACTTAATTTCTTGAACTACAGATATAATCACTTGATATATTGGAAACTCAAATACATTTTATGGGTTGTAATTTCCAGAAGTAGGAACAGAGATTATGATTTAAGATAAATTTAAAATTAAGAAAAGTGTCACCTGCTTTTGTCAGCTAATAACCTGATTTTATTTATTTATTTTTATAGGAGAAATGGTAGCCTTAAAAAAAGTACGTCTGGATAATGAAAAGGAAGGCTTTCCAATTACAGCAATTCGAGAAATTAAAATTCTCCGGCAGCTTACCCACCAGAGTATTATCAATATGAAGGAAATAGTGACTGATAAAGAAGATGCTTTGGATTTTAAGAAGGACAAAGGTATGTATGCATATTTAAATAACTAGTTCTTTGTGGTCCTCACTGATGTTGCCAACTTGGAGATTTTGTTTTAGGTATAGGAAACTTTTGCCCCAGTGTAAAACTCTTATTTAGTAGAGTTGGAAGAATTATTTACTTTAGTAGTTTTTGAGTTAGCTAAGTAAAGCATATTTACCAGTGTTACAAATAAAGTTTCTAATAATAATGGTATCAGTGTTTTTGAGCATCAGTGTATAATTTTCAGTCTTCATTTTTTAGTGACAGACAAAACAGTTTATGGCAGTTTTTGAGTATATTTAACCAAGTTTTATGTTAACATACAAGGAAACTTTATGGTCAGCATTTTTATTTCTGAAAGAGTGGAGGCAAAAATTTACTTGAGATTGCCTTTCATAGACTGAGGCAGTGTATACATGCTTTTAGCAGAAAGCAAACATGAAGTGAGCCTGTTGATTAAAGTAGTACTAATAGGGCATATGTGGGGTGAAAGAAATGCTCTGTTGCCAGTATGAGCAAGATTTTAGAACCAAATCTGTACTTTTCAA
Source organism: Galagoides demidoff (assembly GCA_963574575.1). Taxonomy (NCBI): domain Eukaryota; kingdom Metazoa; phylum Chordata; class Mammalia; order Primates; family Galagidae; genus Galagoides; species Galagoides demidoff. Next base: position 6,289 of record CAUYQV010188776.1, read on the forward strand.
ACAGCAAAATTACTTTTTCAAACTAAGTTTAATATAAAACAGATTAGGTATGTTCTGATTGAACCACGGTACTTAGCCTCCTTCCTTTATCAGCTATCTACACAGAACACACAGTCATCTTATTTTTCTGGAAAATTCAGTTTAAAAACGATTGCCATAATATATGGTTATTATTTTACATAAAGGAACTGTTAGAAAGCGTTGTGTATGCAATATGAAGATCAGAGTCATCTTTTTTATTGATGTGACTTCTGTTCATTTTTGTTCATAATAAAGCTTGTGTTTCTTAGCTTGACATTTAACCTGGTTTGTCTTTTTAATCTTACTTTTCAATACTTCTGATTGTGTAGTAGAAAGGGTACTGGTTTGCCTTCAGTTAGAATGTCTGGGATTTGAGACTTACTGTATTAGCAATGTGACCTTATTAGCAAGGCTTTTCGCCCTTCTGAATCTATTACCCCTTCATCCATAAAAAGGAAACAATATCTCTCTTACTGCATAGTAAGAATTAAATTAAGACCTTCAAACAAGAAGAGATGTACAAGTGTTATTTCTTTTGCATTAACTTCATGCTTTAGCCAAATTAGTATATTTGCCTTTCTTCCAGCGTACTCTGGACCTCCTGGTTTTTCAGTCTATGAAATCATCCCTCTACCTACTTTTCTAGTCTCACCTATGCTATGTTTCTTTTTCCGTTTATGCTGTTTTTGATTGCTCACTAAGCTCAAGTCACATTGGTCTTTGGGGTCCACAAATATGCCAACTTGCGTTTTTAAAATTTGTTAACACATGCTGATTGCCTGAGCTTAAATAAAACACACGCACACTTTGAAAGACTGACTTCTCTCCATGTCTTACTCTGAATGTTGCTTTATTCATTAGTAAGGGCTTACCTGACCAATATTTCCACTTTTCTACTGCTTATAGAATGCAACACAGTATAAAATAACTTTTCTCAATAAATGATAATCATTGCAGTGGTTTGTTAATGACTTGTTTTTCTAATCATAGATGGGAACCATACTTGTTTTATTTCCTTATATGCCTCCTAGCTAGCTTAATACTTGTAAACATAAAAGGTATTCATAGTCTTAATATGTTTATGTTCATAATTTATTTTCTTTATCAGATTATAAATTCCCTGAAGCCTTTTTTGTTTTGTTTTATTTTGAGTCCTCCACAATGCCTAGCACTTTATTTTATAGATCATACTATACATTTCCATGTGTTTGCACCCTTTACCATCTTTCTTCCTATCATAATCCTGTTCGTAATTGTATGAGTCTTGATAAATAAGAATGCATTTTACTATGTGAGAAGTTACATTTAGGTTTCTGGAATTAGTTAAATGTATTATAGTATATACATGAGAGGGTATGAAATTTAAAACATTCTTTCTTAAATGAATCTCATAATTTTGAAGGGAACTACAGAGAGGAGCATGATTTGATGAAAAGTAAACTAGATTTGAATTCCTTGGGTTCTAATCCTGGCAATGGGACATTATACTAACTGCTGTACTATAGCAGAAAGTTTAGGAGTGTTGGTTTGATACTGTGGGCTAGTTTAATATATTAGAATTTATAAATGTAAAAATGTGAAGCTGTATGCCTAGAATGATTTAAATATGAAAATTATAAACAGTATAAAATCAAGAAAAAATATTACCATAGAAAAATGTAACAAACATTTGTATAATTATAACACAAGCCATTAAGAATATAAGAAAAACAGCATGAAAATAGTTATTGAAAAATGGCTCTACATAAGAATGAGGAAAAATTAATCATGGCAGGTTGAAAGTGAACTATTACTAGATCTTAAAAGAAATTATCCTCAGAAAAAGAGGATTAAGTGGTTCAACAAGTCATGGGTGTTTTTTTTGTGTGTGTAAAAACTTCACAGATGCTGAACAAGCTTTTTTTTTTTTTTAAACTAATGGGGGAATGAACAGAATAATTCTAATTTTTTTTTCTGGACCCTTTTCATCTTTAGTCTCTTTTTAATAATTTTGAGGGGATCTTTGAACCTTTTTGTCTTTTAACCTTTTAATTGTTATCAAGGTGGGGCTTTTGTTTCAAAGAAAGCTTTTCCTGATCCTCAGGGGTATCCAATTGGTTTTTTCTCTGCTGCATGTTGAAAGAGTAAGAGTTAGTCTTGGGCCACACATTATGTACACAAAAACTAAGGAAAGCTGATTAGCGCAAAAAAAGAAAAAAGATCTGTGCATGCTTTTCTTGATGTCTGCTAATAGAGATAAGTAAAAGAGGTTCTAACAAAATCAGCATGCAGCCCATGGGCAGCAGGTTGAATATCCCTGCTTAGATATACTCAGTTTCTTCATGTATGGAAGAAGAATGAGATATAGTTACTTGTATTAATTTCACTATTTTTGTTCATATTTTGCTGTTCAGTTATTTTGGAACAGAAGTTTTGCTTTGCTTTTTGAACAAAGCAAAAAAAAAGCTTGTTCAGCATCTGTGAACTGATTATAAACTTACAGAAAAATACTTCTGAGTGAGTGTAAATATTCAATTAAAATTAAAAATTTTAATGCAGTTTATAATTTTCTGGATATAGAAGACTTTCAGTTTTGTTCTTATATGTGGTATGAAATAAAAAGTATGTCATTGATCTCCATCTCAAGGTTAATATAAATATTTCAATATTTATATTAATAAAACTCTAAAACTGAAATGATGATTTCACTCCAACAAAATATGTTTTGTCCTTATCAAACTAGATACAGAGGGAACATAACCTCAAAGTAGCAAAAGCCATATACAATAAACTCACTGCCAACATCATACTGAAAGGAGTAAAATTGAAAGCATTCCCTCTAAGAACTAGAACAAGACAAGGATGCCCGCTTTCACTACTTCCACTCAACAGAGTACTGGAAGTCCTAGCCAGAACAGTTAGGTAAGAGAAAGAAATGAAGGGCATCCAAATCAGAAAAGAGGTCAAATTATCCCTAGTTCCTGATGATAGGATCTTAAATCTAGATAATCCTAAAGATTTCTCTTAGAATTGATAAATGAATTTAGTAAAGTTTCAGGTTATAAAATTTACACAAGTAGCATTTCAATGTACTGTTTACAACAGCCAAGCTGAACATCAGGTCAAAAAAATCAAGACCATTTATAATAGCTAAGAAAAAAAAAGGACCTAGGAATACACTTAACTAAGGAGGTGAAAGGTTATTACAAGAGCGACAGAACATTGATGGAATAAATTGTTGATGTTATAAACAAATGGAAAAAAACATCCCATGCTCATGGATTGGAAGAATCAATATTATTAAAGTATCTACACTGCCCAAAGTGATTTGTAATTCCTATCAAAATACCAGTGTCATTTTTCACAGAATTAGAAAAAATTCTAAATTTCATGTGGAATCAGAAAGAGCCCAAGTAGGCAAAGCAGTCCTAAGCAAAAAGAACAGAACTACATGCATTACATAACCATACTTCAGATTATTCTCTAAAGCTTTATTAACTTAAACAGCATGGTGTCGGTGTAAAAGTAGATACATAGATCACTGAGTAGGGCAGAGAACCCAGAAATAAAACCATCCACCTACAGCCAGTTGATCTTTGACAAAGCAGACATAACATAACACTGAGGAAAGATGCCCTATGCTGTAAATGGTGCTAGGAAAATTGTGAAGCCACAGGCAAAACAATGAAACTCTCACCATAGGCAAAAATTAACTTAAGATGGATTAAGTAAGGACGTAAATGTAAGAACCGAAATTATACAAATTCTAGAAGAAAACTTAGGAAAAACCTCTTTTGAACATCTGCCTTCGCAAAGAATCTGCCCCCAAAGCAAATGCAACAAAAACAGTAATAAGTAAATGAGACTTAACTAAAATAAAAAAGTTTGCACAGTAAAGGAAATAATTAGAAAATAGGTAACCTGCAGAATGGGAAAAAATATTTACAAACAATATATCCAACAAAGGAGTAATATCCAGAATTTATGAGAAGCTCAAATCAGCAGGAAAAAACCCAGTAATCCCATTACAATGTGGGCAAAAGACATGAACAGACATTTTTCAAAAGAATATATACAAATGGTCAACAAACATTAAAAAAACTTAATGTCACTAGTCATCAGGGAAGTATAAATTGAAACTGTAGTGATATACCACCATATCTCTGTCAGAATAGTTGTTACAAAGTCAAAAAACAACAGATGTTGGTGCAGATGTATGGAAAGGGAATACTTACAACACTGTTGGTGGGAATATAAACTAGTACAGCCTGTATAGAAAACAATGTCTCAAACTAAAGTAGATTTCTAGTAGATTTCTCAAAACTAAAAGTAGATTTACCATTTGCTCCAGTAAAATTATTACTGGCTATCTACCCAAGGGAAAAGCAGTTACATCAAAAGACACTTGTATGTTTAGCCCCATAATTTACAATGGCAAAGATAGGGAATCAACCTAAGTCTTCACCAGCTGATGTGTAAAGGCTATATATGCTATATATATACCATGGAATACTACTCAGGCATTAAAAAGAATGAAATGTCTTTTGCAACAACTTGGAGGCCATTATTCTAAGAGAAGTAACCTAGGAACAAAACGAAATACCACATGTTCTCAGTTACAAGTAAAGTTAAGCAGTGGGTAAGGCTTGATGGGCAACTTAGTGAACACTGGGGACCCAGGAGGGAGAGGGTAGTGGAAAATGTGGAATGAAAAATTACCTATTGGGTATAATGTTCACTGTTCAGGTAACAGGTAAATTAAAACCCTAAACTTCTCCACTATGCAATTTATCTACATAACAAAAAAACCACTTGTACCCCTAAATATACTTAAATAAAAAATTGAAAAGACGTAGCATTTTGTTTTTTGATGTTAACTTGGTATCCTGTAGTATATTATAATCACTACACAATTTTTTTTTTTTTTTTTGAGGCAGAGTCTCAAACTGTTGCCCTGGGTAGAGTGCTGTGGCGTTAACAGCTCACAGTAACCTTAAACTTTTGGGCGTAAGCAATTTTCTTGCCTCAGCCTCCCAAGTAGCTAGGACTACAGGCACCTGCCACAACACCCGGCTGTTTTTTTGTTGTAGTTGTCATTGTTTAGCAGGCCTAGGCCAGGTTCGAACCTACCAGCCCTGGTGTATGTCACTGGCACCTTACCAACTGAGCTATGGGTACCACCCAGCTATACATAAATTAATTTATTTGTAAATTGTGAACACATTGATATTAGTGTTTGTATAGTGATGAAATTTGAGCACTCTAATTTGGACTTCTAAAAATCAAGAAAATAATATTTTATAGTAAATGCCTGTGACAGTATGCCCCTGTTTGGTCCAAAGAATTTTTCACATACTGCTTTTTGTATCATCATTTTGTCCTCATGGAATATTAGGTGCTCCCCTGCACTTTAAAATTACACATGGTTCTGGGATAGTATATATTTTTTTTAGATAGAGTCTCACTCAGTCACCCTGGGTAAAGTGCCATTATATATAGCTCATAGCAACTTCAAACTCCTGGGTTCGAGTAATCCCCTTGCCTCAGCCTCCCAAGCAGCTGGGATTACAGGCACTCACCACAATGCCTGGCTAGTTTGTGTATTTTTAGCAGACACAGGGTCTCAGTTTTGTTCAAGCTGATCTCCACCTCCTGAGCTCAGGTGATCCACCTGCCTCAGCCTCCCGGAGTTCTAGGATTACAGATGTCAGCCACTGTGTCCCACCTGTAATAGTATTTTTTTCAGCTTGCCATTATGTTTTCTTATCTTACTCTTACTGAATTTCTTAGGATAGGGACTGAATTTTATTCAATTTGTATGCAACACTGGATTGTCATTAAAATTTGAGTAAGTGAATGAAATGCAGAGGTGGGAAGGTTCTATAGGTGAGTGCAGTTTAGATAAGTAGAAAGGAAGGCAGTAAAGGACTGGCATATCCCCGAAGGCGGGGGTCCTCAAACTTTTTAAACAGGGGGCCAGTTCACTGTCCCTCAGACTGTTGGAGGGCTGACTGCTGCCCCGGACAAGTCGGCTGCTAAGCAGGACAGGCAGCTGCGGCAAAAACACCTGGTGGGCCGGATAAATGTCCTCAGCAGGTCATAGTTTGAGGACCCCTGCAAGGAATATCTTGCTTCAAAATTACCTTCTCTGTCTCATTTTCTTAAAGGTCTGAACCCATATTTCCACAGACTAGAACTGCTAATATCTCCTAAAGTTTGGGAAAAGAGCAACATTGATTGATTTGTTTATTCTTTCATTCCACAAAAGTTTCTTGTGCTAGGTCTTAGACCCAGGCTAGCCAGTGCGGTAGCCACTAGCCACATATAACTAGTTAAGTTTAAATTAATATTAAAATTAAAAGTTCAGTTCTTTAATTCCATTAGCCATATGGCTACTGGCTACAGTTTGGAAATTGCAGGTGTAGAACATTTCCATCATCTTAGAATTGAATACTGCTTATCTAGATACTAGAGATATACCTTAAAAAAAAAAACCAAACAACTTACTTGGTCCCTGACTCAACCTAGTTTCTGGGAACCAGAAGGATTGGCAAGCACTGCTAGCTTGAAATCAGATGAATATGTGAATGACAAATCTGTTAACTGCCTGCAAGTTTTTCTGTATTGTTTAACTCTGTTAATCTGTAATTGTTGGAATTTCAGTTGTAGGTAATTGAGTTTAAACAGAAGTAAAAATACTTAAAACAGTATGAGTTATGGAACCTACCAAAGAAGAGATCTTTGCAACTGTAAACTCTGCCCCCTCCCCCCAAAATAGAAATGAGCTAGCAAATTTTTTTTGAGAAATAGTCTTAAGCTGTTGTCCAGGGTAGAGTGATATGGCTGTCATATAGCTCACAGCAACCTCTAACTCTTGGGCTCAAGTGATACTCTTTTTTTTTTTTTTTTTTTTTTTGAGATAGAGCCTCAAGCTGTTGCCCTGGGTAGAGAGCTATGGCATCACAGCTAATAGCAACCTCCAACTCCTGGACTTAAGCGATTCTCTTGCCTCAGCCTTCCAAGTAGCTGGGAGTACAGGTGCCTGCCACAGCGCCCAACTGTTTTTTGGTTGTGGTTGTCATTGTTTGTTTGGCAGGCCTGGGCTAGATTTGAACCCATTAGCTCTAGTGTATGTGGCTGGTGCCTTAGCAGCTTGAGCTACAGATGCTGGGATATCATTTTCCAAGACCCAACAACTGAAAAGAGGTAAACAAAAGGATCTAGTGGGTATAGAAATACATGGAGAGGTAAAAAGGGGCTAAATTATCTACTATTGTGTTGGCTAAGCTGAGGAGTTTAAATTCAATTTTGGACAGTATGAGACGAAACTAAGAGTTTTTTAAGCAGGGAAGTGGCATTGTGTCATTTATATTTGCAAAGTAAATGGGATGGGATCTCGCTTTTGCTCAGGCTGGTCTCGAACTCATGAGCTCAAGCTGTTCACCTGCCTCAGCCTCCCAAACTGCTGGGATTACAGGCATAAGCCACCTTGTTCAGCCAGAGCTTATAGGTTTTTATTAAAAATAAAATGAGGCCAGGCACAGTGGCTCATGCCAATAATCCTAGCAGTCTTGGGGAGGCTGAGGTGGGTGCATTGTCTGAGCTCAGGAGTTTGAGACTAGCCTGAGCAAGAGGGAGACCTCCATCTCTAAAAACAGCTGGATGTTTTGGTGGGCGTTTGTACTCTCAGCTATTGGGGAGGCTGAGACAAGAGGATCTCTTGAGCCCAAGAGTTTGAGATTGCTATTAGATATGACATCACGGCATTCTAAGGGCGACAAAGTGAGACTGTTTCCCCCCCCACCCCCAAAAAGAAAAAAATATATATATACACACAAAAAATAAAATGTTACTATAACAGTGTGGCTTCAATTAACATATTGAGACAGGGTTGCAAGTCACTTGTAAGTTTAAAAATTTTTTCTAGTGGGCCCTCGTATTGTGTTTTCTTATTATATATGTCATGTATAATATAAAACTTGCAAGCAAAATAGTCGTAATTCTACATTTCATTTGTATCTGAAATTTTATGTGAAATTTCCAATTAAGGTTTAAGGTCAAGTATTCATAGGTTTAAAATTCTATCCCCTCTGTTTGTATTACTATGTAGAGGGAGTATCTTTTTTAGGTAGGACAAAAGAGGAGGAAGAAGAATGTTAATGTATAGGTTTTCTTTACTTGATTATAAAAGTAATGTTTATTATTACATATTTGGAAAATAAAGTATAAGAAAATAAAATGACCTAGATATTATCATTTTTTTGTATTTTTCCCTACTGTCTCATTTTTTGCATATGTGATGATTTATTGCCAAATGGAGGTTCTACTTCTTTCATTAAGTCTGTTGTGCTTTGTAATGGCATATATGTTATTTGGATAAATTATATTCATTCCTTGATTGTTTCATATTTAGGTTCTTTTGGGCATTTCTCTATAGTTACCTACTTTGAAGATTTACATTTGGAGATTCTAGATGGTGCCTATTGCTATTCACATACCTCTAGCTAAGGAAGAGATTTTTATCTGCTAGGAAAAGTCCTTGTAATCAATTCTGAATTTTGGTTTGGTTATAAGTGAAACATTAAGGATTAAGAGCTTATCATTAAATAAGGACTGTCCCACAAAACTATCAGTGGTTCCCTAGACTTTGGAACCATATTACCTTCCATTCTGAATGTACTTTGACACGAAGGTTTCTTGTTTTTCCTTTTTTTTTAAAAAAAACATCTGATTAATTCCTTAAATAGATCAATGGGAATAGAATTACTAGGTCAAAGGTTTTGAACTCTGAAGTTTCTTGACACGTATTGCTAAGTTGTTTTCCAGAAAGAAGATGCCAATTTATACTCCCAAATATGGGGCAGTATACTCAGCAATGCAGAAATAAAGGGAACTGCCTTAACCTGTTTAGAGGGCATTTATGAAAAACAACAATGTCTGTTCTTATCACTTCTATTCAACAATGTACTAGAGGTTCTTGCCAGGGCATTTAGGCAAGAAAATGAAATTAAGTATCCAGATTGGAAAAGAAGAAGGAAAACTATAGCATGTATGTGTGAAAATACGTAAAATCCTATGGAATCCACTAAAAAACTATTAGAATTAATAAATGAGATTAGCAAGGTAGCAGGACCCACGATCAATACACAAAACCCAGCTCTTCTGTACACAAAGAGTAAATAATCCAAAGTGAACTAAGAAACAGTTTATTTTACAAAGCCTTAAAAAGGAAGACTAAGGTATGTAAGAATAGATTGACCAAAGAAATGTAGGTCTTGTACCTTGAAAGCTAGAAGACATCATTGGAAGAAATTAAAAAAGACCTAAATAAATAGAAAGACACTGCATGCTCATTGTAATTTAGTATTATAAGATGACAATACTTCCCAACTTCTTATTAAATCACAGCTGGCTTCTTTCCAGAATCTGACAAGCTGACCCTAAAATTTATTTGGAAGTTCTAAAGACCAGAGTAGGCAAAACAGTCATAAAACAGAAGGGCAAAGTTGGAGAGAGACCTTCTACTTCTCAATTTTAAATCTTCAAAGCCAGAGTGATCATAACTCACTGGTATTCGCATTAGGATAAATAAAATAGGATATAAATAAATAAGATCAATAATAAAATTGAGAATCTAGAAATAACCCCTCACATTTAAATGGATCATTTGATTTAGACAAGGGTGCCAGGACAATTTAGTGGGAAAAAATAGCTTTCTCAACAACTGTTGGTGATACAACTGGATGTCCATATGCACAAGAATGAAGTTGGTCCCCTTTGCATACCATGCACAGTAATTAACTTTAAACAATCAGCAGTGTAAATATAAGAGCTAAAACCATAAATCTCTTAGGGGAAAATAATACAGGAGTAAATCTTTGTGATCTTGGATTAGACAAAAACCTTATCCGATCTGACACAAAAACACAATAAAAGAATAAATTGGACTTTGTTTTTTCAAAATGAAAAACTTTTGTCCTTTGGAAAACACTATCATAACAATGAAAAGACAACCAATAACATGGGAGAAAATATTTTCACATATATCTGATAAAGAATGAACTCTTACAACTAAATAATAAGACAGCCTAATTAAAAAGTGGGCAAAGATCTGAATGGCTATTTCTTCAGAAAAATTACGCAAATGGCCAATGAGCATATGAAAGATACTTAACACCTCACAGTCGTTAGGGAAATGCAAATCAAAACCACAATGAGATTTCCACATCACAGTTACAAAAAAAACCCAAAATGACAACAAAGAACCCAAGAGAATAAGTTGGAGAAGTTGTATAGAAATTGGAACCCTTATTGCTGGTGGAAATGTCTGGTGATATGGCTACTGTAGGACACAGTCTACCTATGCCTGAAAAAAGAATTAGAAATAGAATTTCCACGTGATTCAGCAGTGTATACACACATGAATTAAGACAAGCATCTCAAATGTGATATTTTTAAGCTGAGGTTTATACCAGCGATATTCACAATAGCTAAAAAAGGCGGAAGCAACCTAAGTGTCCTTGGGTGGAAGAATTGATGAGCAAAATGTGGTATGTATCATACGTACCATGAAATGTTGTTTACTCTTAATATGAAGTAAATTGTTAGATGTGCCACAACATGGATGTACCTTGGGGACATTTATGTTAAGTGAAATAAGTCAGTCACAAAGGACAAATGGTGTATGTATGATTCCACTTTAATAAGTTACCTAGGGTAGTCAAATTTATACACAGAAAATAGAACAGTGGTTGCTATGAACTGAAGAGAGTGGGAAATGGGGAGCTATTGTTTACTGGGTTCAGAGTTTGTTTGTCAAAATGAAGTGTTCTGGGGATGGATAGTGGTGTACAACAATGTGAATATACTAATACCACTGAACTGTACACTTAAAAATGATTAAGATAGTAAATTTTATGCTATGTGTATTTTGCCACAATTTCTTTAAGTAAAAAAAATGGATGACGTGATACATATTACTGTATGGATAAACTGAGAAAATACTAATTGAATGAAGCTATTCATAAAAGACTGTATTTTATAATTTGATTCCATTTATATGAAACGCCCAGAATAGGCAAATCCATAAAGAGGGAAAGTACCTCGATGGTTGCCAGAGACCTCGGGCAAGGATTGGAAATCAGCAGGAGTGACTGCTGATGGCTGTGGTGTAATGGGTAAGGGGTTTTATTTTGGAGTGGTAAAAATGTTCTAAAATTCACTGTAATGATTGCAGAGCTATACGAATACTCTCCAACCATTTGAATTATATACTAAAAGTGGGTGAATGATATAATTGAATAATATCCCAATAAAGCTTTATTCAAGGAAGAAACCATAGCTACCTTACAAGAATTTTGTGTTTGTACTGTGTAAATTGAGAGGGATAGAAGTTGAGTCTAGGAAGATACCTTAGTGCCCAGAATGGTACTCTACTGAGGAGGCAAAATACTAAGTGATTTTAAAACATTTTTAGTGATTGTATCTCATCTTTGGCAATTTGATGGGCAAAAAATGGCATCTTTTTTTTTTCTTTTAATTTTTGTGGAGCTTGAGTAGTTTCATAAGAAACTACTATTTCTTTATCCACATGTAACCTGTTTAGGTTCTTTGCCCATTTTTTTTACTAGAATATTCGTTCTTTTCTTAATTGATTTTAAATATGATTTTTACATTATAAGAATGTTCATTTTTTGACTGAATTACATTAAAAACTGTCCAGGCATCTTCTCCATACATTTAATATGTTAGTGATCAATAATTTTGGGGGCAGGTTTAATTGAGAAGCAAAATGTTATAGACAGATGGTAGTCTATTCCAGAATAACTTAATCTTTCATGATCGTGAATTTTGTTTAATTAGTGGAAGATACAGGAAGATGTCTTAGTTATTTCATAAGATAAACCAAGCAATATTTTTAAAGAAAAAGAATTAAAATCTTAATTTGGTATGATTTCATTCTCTGGGTTACAACGAAATCACTTGGCCCCATGTGTTGAAAGTTAAAAGAATCTAAAGAGATCAGAATGTGTTAGGTGCCTATCAGGAGATGATCCGGGAATTAGGGGAAAGGAATCTGTGAAAAGTAGAAAGGGGCAGGAGGAATGGAAAGGTTGGGGTGCCTTTCCCTAGCACTATTTCTTAGTATATGAGCAAGAAGTATGTGCTTTTGGAAGAGGTATTTTAAGGTAATGGTAGTATGTGTGTGTGATGGTTAAAAGCATGAAGGTAGAACCTTTGCTTTTTTGTATACCGTTTTCTCCTGCAAAAATGGGGGTAATAATACCTGACTCATAGATTTGTCGTGATTATTTAATGAAATAATGCATGTGAAATACTTCACCTAGAATGTGGCATGCAGTAAGCACATAGCAGTAAAGTTGGCTGTTGTAGGCTTAGTGATAGACTGATTGTTAGGGGCAGAATTAGATTGCTAATAGAATAACTGTTTAGGTAGAGAGGATGGTGTTTTGGAGGGAATGAGTATTTTAGTTTTACTCCTCCAGTGAAATTCTATTACGTGGACATCAGACCTCAAGGAATGGAGTTGATCCAGAAGTTAAGAGAAAATCCATCCCTCCCTCCTTTCCACCCCCTTCTTTTTTCTTTCATTCTTTCCTTGCCTTCTCTCTTACTTCCTCCCTCCCTCCCTCCCTCCTTTTCTCCCTTTTTTTTCTTTCTTTCTCTAGTGACAATACCTTGATCATAGAACCTTTTCTGAAAGCTTAGCAGTCTCTAATTATTACAAGTAAGGATCGTAAAGAAGAGTGAAGAACTGCAGTCACATCTGACTATTAGTGATTGGTTAACCCACCAGAAGGGAAAAAGTGAGTCATAGGTTGTTGCTATCAGCCAGGCAGTGAGAGGACAGAAGAGTGAAACTTAGTAACAAGACAATAAGAGAGGTGCGAGTGAAAGCCCTAGTGTGGATTAGAAATGGAGAATAGAGGGGAGCAGATGCTGTGACATTGAGATTATTGTGGCCAAAAAGAATTCTGTGAAGTACTGGGGAGGGAGAAATGCCTGCAGTGAGGGGCAGTGGCAGAGTGCCATTCAGGGCACATTAAATTAAAAGATACCTGTTATATTGTTGTACGGTTTTTGAGCCCTCTTTGAAAAAGCTAATAATTAACTGTTATTGGTAAGAAGGAGGATAGAATACTCAGGATGGGGAATTGTTTTACCCTTGTCACTTAGTATTTAATAAGCATGGGCAAATTATTTAAATTATCTTTGAGTCTTGTGTTAAAAGGAGATAATTATATTCTTTGGGGTATTATAGGCTTAAATGAGAAAATGTGTGAAGTATTTTCACCTCTGTAATAGTTTCTCATTCTTTTTTATGGTTACCTTTAGAGCAATATACACTAAGATATCAATCTTACTGTAACATGTTATAGAAGAGGCTTTTTATGTAGTACAGTGATTTTTCAACCAGTACTCCAGAGACTAATGTGCCGTGAAAGGATCTTAGGTATACTGAGGAAACTTTTAAAAATATTAATTAAATTATTTTTGAAAGAAGTTTAAAGCACTGTACACATATATATGTTTGTGTGTGTGTGTGTGTGTGTGTGTGTGTGTATATATAAATTTTCAGAGACAGAGTCTTATTGTGTCACCCTCGGTAGAGTGTTGTGGCATCACTACTCACAGCAACCTCAAACTCTTAGACTTTAGTGATTCTCTTGCCTCAGCCTCCCAAGCAGCTGGGACTATAGCCACCCAACACAACACTCGGCTATTTTTGTTGTTGTTGTTATTGTTGTAATTGTCGTTGTTTAGCAGGTCTGGGCCAGATTCGAACCCACTAGCCCCAGTGTATGTGTCCAGGGCCCTAACCACTGAGCTCCGGATGCCAAGCCCATATATTCTTTTTTTAACTTCTTTTTTTGATCAACGGATTTAACTGTGCTGTGGAAATTTAACTATAGATTCAAGTATGCCATGTGATAAGAAAGGTTGAAACATACTCAAGTAATAGTTGATCTGTGATTTAATTACCATTTCTTCTTTTAGTTTGTGTCCAAAATTTTGTCAGTGTGTCAGGTACTAGACTTAGGTATTATGTCTGATGTTGGACTTTTAGAGTATATCATCTGATGTTGTTTAACATGGATGTGTTATAACATGAATTGTACTACCATGTTTATGACAAATATATACTATTCTTTTTCATCACTCTAAAAGATTTACCATAAACGAACATAAACAGGCAATAAGAACTTCCTAGTAAATGTAAGAAAAAATATTCAGCCTCAGTTTAACAAAATAAATGTAATATAAATGGGATATATTTTTTACATGTCAAAAAACTGGTAGTGTTTTTTAAAAGAACTTTTCTTTCTTGATTTTTTTCTGAATTATAAAACTAACATATTTGGTTTAACTAAAATATTAAATACAAAGCTTGTTTTCTCCCATCAACTCCCTTTCTCAAAAAAAAAAAACTCACAAAATCATTGGAATTAGAGAAATATAAAGCATAAGTGAGTAGAATGGGGATCTGCCTATGTGTAGCGGGTGTGATTACCATTGCTAACAATAAATAGAGTTACTAGGTCCCCCCTTTTCAGTTTCTTTCCAGACATTTTTTGTGTGTAAAATAAGTATACATACTATTTATTATTTTTTACAAAATTGAGGATATAACATGTTGTGTTCTACAAAATAAATATATTTGTCTGCCATTAAAAAAATAGTATTCTTCAGTTCTGTAATTTAGATGTATTTAATTTTATTAGGCTTGCCCCTGTAGAAAAGTATTGAAGAAATTAGTTTTTAGCTTTTACTAACTGCTTTACCAAACATCATTAAATGGAAATATATGTGTATTCATTTAAGACATTAGTAGGATACATTCCTAAAAGTGGAATTGCTCGATTAAATGATACAGCTCTTTTATATGTTAATAGTTACAGTAAAATTAACTTTAAAATAAGCTAATTCTAACTCACATTCTAATAAAAATTTTGTACCTAGTTTACTGAAACATATATTTTTTACTTTTTTGCCATTTGATAAGAAATTAATACTTTTTCTGTTGCTTATGAAGTTAAGTTTTTTCCACATTTTTGCCATTTCTATGAATTGCATGTTTTTTTGGTATTTATTGATTGGAGAGATTTATTAAAACTAGATAGTAATGTTTGGGTTTCATGTATCAGACGATTTTTCCTATTTCTGTTGCTTACCCTTAACTTTATTTTTCTATATTCTTTGTTAGTGTAAATCTTTCTGTGGTCATGTCTGTGTATTTGGAGACTTCTTTGGAGTGTGGGGAGAGTGGTTTGTCTCATGCTTAGGAAGGCTGAATTCCCCTGGAAAATTATATTTTTCTATATTTTTTTCTACTTCTGTTAGTGTTTTTAAAATTATTGATATTTTCATCTTTCTTATACTGTTCTGCCATTTTTATTTTATGTAAAGTTCCCACATGTTCTGGGCTCTCCTGTTTTCATTGATCCTTCCCTATGTTCTGCCATCATACCATGTTGCAGCTTTATAGCATATTCTGTTGTTTTAGAGACAATGTCTCACTTTGTCACCCAGGCTGGAGTGCAGTGGCACCTTTACAGCTTACTGCCTCAAACTCCTGGGCTCATGCAGTCCTCTTGCCTCAGCTTCCCTAAATGGTGGGAGTATCTGTGTGACCCACCACGCCCAGCCTTACAGCATATTTTAGTTTCTGGTAGATAAAGGTCTCCATCTTTCCCCCTTAAAATATTTTTGCTTATTTTCACACATTTATACGGATATGAGTGAGGTCTGAAAACATACCGATGGAGATTTGACTGGAACTACATTGATATTAGTTTGGGCGGGACAAAGATTTTTTTTTTTTTTTAGATTTGATTACTTTCTATTATTGGATTCAGCCAGATACTGCACAAACTTTGATAATAAACCTTTCTGACTTTTTTGCCATCTGATTACATACTAATGGAGATTTGACTAGAACTGCATTGATACTAATTTGGACAGGATAAAGATTATCTCCATAAAATTTTTTTTTTTTATTGTTGAGGATTTATTGAGGGTACAAAATACTAGGTTATACACATTGCATTTGTTAGGTAAAGTCCCTCTTATAATTGTGTCTTGCCCCAAAAGGTGTGTCACACATCTAGACCCCACCCGCTTCCCTCCTTCCCTTTCTCTGCTCTAACTTTCTCCCAAGCGTCTCCCTCCTTTCTCTTTCTCTGTGCTCTCCCCTTTCCCCACTCCCCACCATGTAGTAAGTCATTAATTGTCCTCATATCAAGATTGAGTACATAGGATTCATGCTATATTCTTCTGAAGCTTTACTAAGAATAATGTGTTCCACTTCCATCCAGGTTAATACAAAGGATGTAAAGTCTACATTTTTTTAGTGGCTGAATAGTATTCTATGGTATACATATACCACAGTTTATTAATCCATTCCTGGGTTGGTGGGCATTTAGTCTGTTTCCACATTTTGGCAATTGTAAATTGAACTACAGTAAACAGTCTATTGCAAGTGTCTTTATTGTAGAAGGATTTTTTTTTCCTTCTGGGAAGATGTTCAGTAATGGGATTGCAGGATCAAATGGGAAGTGTAGCTTAAGTTCTTTGAGGTTTCTCCATACTTCCTTCCAAAGAGGTTGTATTAGTTTGCAGTCCCACCAGCAGTGTAAAAGTGTTCCTTTCTCTCCACATCTATGCCAGCATCCCCAGTTTTGAGATTTTGTGATGTGGGCCGTTCTCACTGGGGTAAGATGATATCTCAGAGTCATTGCATTTCTCTAATAATTAGGGATGATGGACATTTTTTCATATGTTTGTTAGCCATTCATCTGTTTTCTTTATAGAAGGTTCTATTCATGTCTCTTGCCCATTGATATATGGGATTGTTGGCTTTTTTTCATGTGGATTAATTCGAGTTCTCTATAGATCCTAGTTATCAAGCTTTTGTTTGATTCAAAATATGCAAATATCCTTTCCCAGAGCTCAGGTTGTCTATTTGCTTTGGTTGTTGTCTCCTTAGCTGTCAGAATCTTTTCAGTTTCATTAACTCCCATTTGTTAATTTTTTAGTTGTTGCAGTTGCTACTGAAGTCTTCTTCATAAAGTCAATTTAAGTATTTTATCCATGTTGAATCAATTTTAGCAAGTGGAGAAAGGTGCAGGTCCAGTTTCAGTCTTCTACATGTGGATATCCAGTTCTACCAGCACCATTTATTCAATAGGGATTCATTCCCACAGTGCATGTTCTTGTTTGGTTTATCGAAGATTAGGTGGTTGTAAGATGTTAGTTTCATTTCCTGGTTTTCTATTCAATTCCAGATGTCTGTGTGTCTCTTTTTGTGCCAGTATCATGTTGTCTTGATCACTTTGGCTTTGTAGTGCAGCCTAAAATCTGGTATGCTGATGCCCTTGGCTTTGTTTTTATTACTAAGAACTGCCTTGGCTATATGGAGTTTTTTCTGGTTCCATACAAAATGCAGGATCATTTTTTCTAAGTCTTGAAAGTACGATGTTGGTATTTTAATAGGGATGGCATTGAATAGATTGCTTTGGGAAGTATAGACATTTTAACACTGTTGATTCTTCCCAGCCGTGAGCATGGTATGTTCTTTCATTTATTAATATTCTCTGCTATTTCCTTCCTTAGGATTTCATAATTTTCTTTATTGAGGTCCTTTACCTCTTTTATTAGGTATATTCCTAGGTATTTCATTTTCTTGGAACCTTTGGTGAAGGGAGTTGGGTCCTTAATTAGCCTCTCATCTTGGCTGTTAATTGACATATGCAAAAACTACTGACTTGTGGACATTGATTTTATATCCTGAGACATTACTGTATTTTTTGATGACTTCCAGGAGTCTGTGGTTGAGTCTTCAGGGTTCTCTAAGTGTAAGATCATGTCATCAGCAAAGAGGGAGAGTCTGCTCCCATTTGGATGCCCTTTATTTCCTTGTCTTGCCTAATTGTATTGGCTAGAACTTCCAGCACTATGTTGAATAGTATTTGTGATACAGGACAACCTTGTCTGGTTCCAGTTCTATGTGGGAAAGCTTTCAGTTTTACTCCATTCAGTAAAATATTAGCTGTGGGTTTGTCAAAGATAGCTTTAATCAGTTTAAGAAATGTGCCACGTATGCCTACACTCTTCAGTGTTCTAATTAGAAAAGGATGCTAGATTTTATTGAATGTTCTTTCTGCATCTATTGAGAGGATCATATGGTCTTTGTTTTTGCTTCTGTTGATATGGTGAATAACATTATGAACTTGCATATGTTAAACTAGCCTTGTATCCCTGGTGTGAAACCTACTTGATCGTGTTTTGATGATAAGCTGTCATCTGTTGGCTAGGATTTTGTTGAGAATTTTTGCATCTATATTCATTAGTGAAATTGGTCTGAAGTTCTCCTTTTTTAGTTGGGTCTTTTCCTGATTTTGGTATCGGGGCAATATTTGCTTCATAGAATGTGTTGGGGAAAGATTCCTTCTGAAATCATTCACAAGTATATTAAGGTAATGCTGGCCAGTAAAAAATGTTAAAGAGTATTTAAGGACTATGGTATATGTATACCATGGAATACTTTTCAGGTGTAAAAAGATGGAGACTTTACATTTTTGTATTAACTTGGATGGAGTTGAAAGATATTCTTTTTAGTAAAGTGTCTATCACAAGAATGAAAAAGCAGTTTCGGCGCCTGTAGGTCAAGCAGCTAGGGTGCCAGCTACATGTACTGGAGCTAGTGGGTTCAAGCCCAGCCAGGGCCTGCCAAACAACAATGACAACTACAACCAAAAAATAGCCAGGCCTTGTGGCAGGCGCCTGTAGTCCCAGCTACTTGGGAGGCTGAGGCAAGAAACGCTTAAGCCCAAGAGTTTGAGGTTGCTGTGAGCTATGACACCACATAACTCTACCGAGGACAGCTTGGGTACTGAGATTCTGTATAAAAAAAAAAAAAAAGAATGGAAAAGCAAGTATTTGATGTATTCAATACCAATATGAAGGCAGTTGATGAGCTAATAAAGGAAAAATTCAATTCCATTTGGGAGGGCAGGGGGGGCGGGTTGGTGTGCTCCCATATAATCAGCACAATGTTAGGGTATATGGCACATCTTCTGGGGGCAGGACTCAACTACATCAGGGACTTTACCTAACAAATGCAAAAATTATAATCTAATTGCTTATACTCATATTAATCTGAAATAAACAAAAACTAGAAAAATTTAAAGAGATAATATAGAACCTGGCACACGCTATATGCTAGATATTTGATGTTACCATTATAATAACTTCATAAAAACATATAGTGTGCTTTAACTCTGTAGTTCTGTTTTTTTGAAACAAGTAAAACAACACAACACAACATAAGAGTTTTAAGTTCGTGTTACTTTTGGATTTTTCAGGCACCAAACTTTCAGTTAGGGGATTCTTGTGATAAGTTTAATTGTAATTAGATTTTCTAACAAATGTTATACAAGTAAGATTTGTCCATTTTTCGCAGATATTTGGGTCACAGGAACTGAATGAGTTTTGCATTTCACAAAGCTTTTTGTTATTTGTCTCTGACTTAAAATGAATTTTACATTATGTCCTAGATTTAATATAACCAATAAATTTTCAACTTGCCTAAATTCAGATTCTTTTATTACTTCATGTTATCTCTGCAGCAGCCACTTTACCAACCAAGATTCCTTTATTGATACTTCCATACATCTCTATTGTTCTTCCCTCCTGCTGTTTCTCCCCAGTATATTTTATTGCATAAGAAAGACTAGACTGGCATTCTGCCTCTAAATATGAATAGTGATTATATTTGTCTCATAGGGAGGTTGCATATAGTTCTCCCTATACCTCCCAGTTCTTACAGCAGATACTATGTCAAATGATCGCAATTTTATGGAGCCCTCATACATAAGCTACTTAAAAGTTGCTTAAACAAGGCTGGGTGTAGTGACTCATACCTATAATCCTAGAGCTATGGGAGGCCCAGGTGGGTGGCTCACCTGAGTTCAGGAGCTTGAGACCAGCCTAAGCAAGAGCGAGATCTAGTCTCTAGAAAAAATAGTAGCTTAAACATAAAAACTATACTTTTAACATGGTGTTGATATGGTTATAAGTAAAGTAAGTTGTAGGTAAAGTTAAAAAAAAAAAACGCAAGGTAACTTTAAAAGATGAAGTTGCTTCAAACATATTCAAAAGTTATAAATTAATGTAAATTTCCTTAATCAGTTCATGTGTTAATCTTTATAAATAATAATTTTGACTATTTTAACTCTAGACAGTTATCTTTGAGGTTTGACAAAAAAATTATGAAAACAACACTAAAAAAGAACTTACATACTATTTTTGAAAATTAATTACATGTTTCTGATAAATCTTAAAGGATTTGGCATTTTTAATGAAAAAAATATATAATGTAAAAAAATAAATGTAATGCTTACTGTGGGTCAGATACTGCTCTAAACTTTTTATAAATACTCATTTAATTCTTATAACAAATCTATGAGGAGTAGATAAGAAAGTGAGGTGCAGAAGAAAAGTCAGATATACCCAATATTTGATATGTAAAAAAATAGTGACCACAAATACTCATTTCTGTTTGTTTGATGCTAATAGGATGTAGAGAATCTAATTCTGTATCATGGACTTTGGTGGAAAATATGTTTGGAACTCAAATTTGAGGCTGGATGCATACCTTATCCCACACCCAGTTGTGGTGGCATTAAACGGGCTTCTATTCTTTCTGTTCCTACCTCCTTTAGTGAGGACATATTAGGTAGTTCACTGTCACTGGTGGCCTCAGTGTCTTGAAAGTAGGAATGAAGACCCTGAGATGAAGAACCAGGAAGTTTTCAGAGTTGGAAGTTTGGAGAGCCAGAGTTTTGTTTGGGCCTAATTTTGGTATAAACAACCAATGGTTTTGAGGTATGTGAGTGGTTTCATGTTGGCACGGTAACCAAACATAAAACTTGGACTTTTGCCATTTCAGTAATTGGTCTATTTTTCTTTTCATTGCTACTGCAACTCGGCCACACTTCTTGTAAGATGCATGTATTTATTTTTAGGTTTCCTACCACTAATACGAATCAGAAAGGGAGATGTTATAGATCTCTATTGCCAACATTCACAACCTACTCTCTAGCCCCAGGCCATTTTTCTTTATTTTCTATATGTCTTGAAGGAGGAGTAAATTATGACAAAATAAGATTCCTGAACACTTTTGAATTATGTAACAAATATTTGTGAACCACCTATTATATACCAGGCATTGTTCTAGGTACTAGGAATAGGCAGTAAATTAAATAGTCAAGGTCCCTACCTCATAGTGTTTGTATTTTATCCTAGGAGCTGAGGATCTGGGCTGGTATATAGTTAGGAGAAAAGAGTAAATAGCTTCCTTTTTTCTGTCTGTCCCAACTTGAACAGAACCAGAGGCAAAGAAAAGAGTAGAGGAATGTTCTGATCCACTCTCACCGATACGGTATGACTTGTGACTCTAATTTAGGTTAATCCATTTCTCTTCTCCTGTTGAAGCTGGAAACGTTTTCTAGCAATTACAGATTAAAGGTAAAGAGAGCCACGGGAAGAAATATTTTTGCTTGCTTCTTTTCTCTTTATAAAGTTTTGGCAAAAATGGTTTTGTGTTTCGTGTAAATTTTCGTGTAAAATTCTTGAAAATTTACACATTTACCCATTTGATTCTTTTACTCGTTTGCTTAAGAGCAATGCAGTTTTATAGCCTTTACTTAGTTTTATAGTCAGAACTTTTAAATAATGTCCTTAAATTCTGTAATTATTTCTAATGCTAAATTTGAGAAAGCAGAGTTCTGATTCAGCTTATACTCTACTTTCAATTATACATACATTTTCATGAGGTTAAGATATTTGGAGTTGTAATAAATTATTTTCTAAGACTCTGGCCAAGAAACTTAGCCCTGCGGTATTTTCTTTTGGTGCCACACCAGCCATAACCTTCAACCATGGATTGATCACTTAATACTAAACCTGTTAGAAGAAAATCATAGCCACAGGCTCCTTAGATTTATGGTCAGCAAGGCTGGGGCTTCAGGGGTACTAGACCATTCTTTTTATTTGTCCTTAATCAGTTCTTTTCCATTCTGCAAGTTAAAGATTCCTATTCAGCTTCTATTCTCTTTCTCCCAAATAGAAGATGTTGCTTCATTTTGCAGTGAAAGTCAGACTTCTCTAGTAAGAACTCTCTCTTGGCTTTTCATGCACTACACTTTCTTCAGTCTATATTCGTTTCCCTTTTTTGTCCTAGAGCATCTAGTACTTTGCCTTCCTACTTAAAGCTGTTTCCTTGAAGTTCCTAGAAATTGAATGCATGTTATCTCTTTTGTTTTCAAATACTTTTTCCTCTCCTTTAGCTTCTTACATTCAGCCCTAAACCTACTCAGATCTCTCCTGTCTTAAACAAAAAAACCTTACTCTAATTTTTATCTGCACTTTACTTTGTTTTGTTCCTTCTCTGTGTTGCCAGACTTAGTGAAAGGGTAATCGGTACTTGGTGTCTGTACTTCCTTGCTGTGTCACTCACTCTATTGGTTTGAATTTTCTTACTGTTTTATAGAGATAAGGACAGTAATAATCTCTTGCCCAAATGTTTTTTTCTTACTATACATGGGCAGCATTTATTATGTTGATTTGCTTTTTAAATATCCTGGCTTGGCTCGGCGCCTGTGGCTCAATCGGCTAAGGCACCAGCCACGTACACCTAAGGTGGCGGGTTCGAATCCCCAGCCTAGGCCCACCAAACAACAATGATGGCTGCAACCAAAAAATGGCCGGGCGTTGTGGCGGGCGCCTGTGGTCCCAGCTACTTGGGAGGCGGAGGCAAGAGACTCGCTTGAGCCCAGGAGTTGGAGGTTGCTATGAGCTGTGATG
>CAUYQV010188777.1:0-63169 GCA_963574575.1 Galagoides demidoff
GGCTGGATGAAACAGGAGTGGGTGACTGGACAATCTTGTCCTTTTTTTGTTGTTGTTGAGATGGAGCCTCAAGCTATCCCCCTGAGTAGAGTGCCATGGCATCACAGCTCATAGCAACCTCCAATTCCTGGGCTCAAGCGAGTCTCCTGCCTCCACCTCCCAAGTAACTGGGACCACAGGCGCCTGCCACAACGCCCAGCCATTTTTTGGTTGCAGCCATCATTGTTGTTTGGTGAGCCCGGGCTGGGGATTTGAACCCTCCACCTTAGGTGTATATGGCTGGCGCCTTAGCCAATTGAGCAACAGGCACCAAGCCCATAGCAAATATTTTTAATTGATTGCAATTTTTATAAAAGACATAAGGTAGAGAGATTTTGAAGGTAATATCTATCACACACAAAGTACCTCTAATATTACCTGACAGGATGAATCCTAGTCTCGTGCCTGCTAGAATGAAGGAGATGGGGGGGGGACATAACTCCCTGGTAAATTGACATTTTGAGGTGAGGAAGCTTTAAGAGCGCCTATCTCTGGTGGGTCACATTTTCCTACTCCAAATGGAAACTTTCATGTTTCAGCCAAGCCTCATTCCATTTCCTGATAAGCTATTTCTCAAATATGAATGTAGATTAATCCTCTTTTAATAACCATTAACTCAGCTCAGATAATCACAGTATAAAAATTCCATCAAATCTTTTAGCTGCCTTTGGATAGTTTTGTTCAATAATTTATACTGCACCGACAGTTTTAATACTTAAGTGTGAAGTGTTTAGCATTTCATAACTTGCTCACTTATATTAAATTGTTTATATTTACCGAGCTTCATAAAAGCTGTTATCCTCAGAGGCAGCCATCTATCAATTAAGTATAAAAGTTTTGAAAGGGCTGGCTCTGACTTGGCCTGACTCCAAAATAGTTGAAGGGCACAGTACCTTCTGAGTTAGCAGTTCTGCAAGCAGATGGGTATCAATCACAGTGAGAATGATAATAGGAAATGTACTATTCTTGGCAAGCTCAAAGACCAATAGATACTTTCAAATTAAGTGCATAGATTTTTCAAAGAACGTCTATTAAACCATCTATCTAATATAATTTTACTAAAAGTGCAAACCTACTAAGTGAGAGATATCTTGTTGATGAGGAGGGAAGCAATGAGGAAGTGTGGCAGACGGACAGGCAACGTTCTAAACATGGATGTGTTAGAATTTTGCACTGAAGTGACTCCCATAGTTCATCTTTTATTACTGTTGCTAAATTCAATGGTTGCAAATAAAACAGTCCTTGAATTAAATCATTTCCTCCTTTTGCTTTATACAATTTATATGAGCATGTCACAGAGATGCACTATACCATGGCGATTGATTAAGAAAAAGGGGTGCTGAACAGAAAGGACTGGACTGCATAAGACAAAGGTACATTAAAGTATCATTAATGTTTAAGGCTCTAACACTCATCTGTTATTGCTGAGCACCCCTTTCAGGGAAGCATCCCTCATTGGTGACATAATGTACCACTTAGAGGGCATAGAATAAAGGAGCAGGAGGCCAGCAACCAATGAAAGAGAAGAACGGTAGAACAAGGGCTATCACCGGAATGGAAGCCCTGTGGTGATGGATATGCTACCTTCTCAAGCCCTGGAAACTCATTCTACCGAGGAATAATAAATGTTATCTTCATTAGATAAAGATGTTATCTCCAACATTATAATCAAATGATGATATGTCTAGAAATGCTGTCAAAGAGCAAGGCAGACAATCAAGTGGTTGTTTTCCTGGTATTTTGTGCAAGACAGTCTCAATGATTTAAAAGCCTACCTACAGCAAGGAAGATTAATAAGCAATGTCAAAATCAGTTACTAAGACCTTTATACTTCTTACCAAAGTTAATGCTAGAAATCAAAGATGAAATAGAATTTTCTCCAAAATTTTAGTGTTCATAGGATAATGTTAAATTAAAATTATTCCTTAAAGACTCTACAAAGTAAAATATTATAAGCATTTCTTTTTATTTTTCTTGTTAGAGAAAATATTTAATTGAATTGTAATTAAAATTTTAATTGAACATAGCTTCAGTACTGAGTTCAGTCTCTCAGTGGCTGACTCTATCAGTCTATCTCCCCTTTTCCCTCTTTCTCTCTCTATAGCTCTCTCCTTCTTTCCCCCTCCCTTGGAGATATTTTGAAGGTGACGGTTTCTAACACCCTTGAACCTTTGCCTTAGATTCTTAGAACATTGTTTCATACATGTTCAAACATGTAGACATGGAGGGCCTTTATTCTTCTGCTTATCTTCCTTCTCCTTTGGCTTCCTTCTCTTTTTCTTGTCCTAGTAAAATCGTGCTTATTTGCATTTAAATTAAATATTTGGCTTTATCATTCTTATAAATTCTGGTGAAATTTTTGCTTGCTTATAATTTCCATCTGAGGTGTGTCCTATTTTAATTTACATCCTAACATACTAAGAGTGTATGTTTCAAATCTTTCTTTCTCTCTCTCTTTCTTTCTTTCCTTCCTTCTTTCCTTTCTTCCTTCCTTCCTTCCTTCCTTCCTTCCTTTCTCTCTCTCTCTCTTTCTTTCCTTCCTTCCTTCCTTCCTTCCTTCCTTTTTTCTTTCTTTCTTCCCCCTTCTCTCCTTCTCTTTCTCTCCTTTCCTTCATTCCTTCTTGTTCTCTCTCTTACTTTCTTATTAAATCTCACTCTGCATAGCTCACTGCAACCTCCACCTCCCGCCTCAAGCAATACCCCTGGCTCAGTTTCCTGAATAACTGGGAGTGCTCCTTTATACCCAGATAATCAAAGATTTACTTTTATTCTGTACATTTTAGTCATATTCTTACTTAATTCCACTTCTCAAACAATGACTTCATGGCATACAAAGTAAGTGTGAGGAGTAAATGTGTGTGGTTTTAAAAAATTAATTAAGAAAAAAATGTTACACATTTTATCAGTCAGTAGTCTTGTATTTCATTGGACAAACATGGTCAGGAGCAATGCTTCAAAGCATGTTGTTTATAACAGCATTTTATGGAGGTTTTTAAAACAAGCCCAAATCACACATTCGTTTTTCTATTCCATTCCTCTTAGCTGGAAACAGTCTCTTACCAGCATAATTACTGAGTCCCTTTCTCTTCTTTCTTCTCCAATACAACCAGATGCTAAAACCCATCAAAATTACCCAGCAGGCACCACCAATGCCAGCTATAAAGGCCGGTTGCTTCACGACATCAGTGATTTGTTCAGTTATGCTGTTATTGTTTTCAGTAATGACAACTTCATTACGTCTCCCTAGGGAAAAAACAATAGTATTACTATAGATTAAGACAAAAATAAACAGAGGAATACATAGATGAGGTACTAAAGGCACAGAAAATTTCTTTGAAGGAAGACAATATTTTTTTTTTTGTTCTCAGCCTGCCACATTATTGATAAGCATATTGTATAATTTTGAAGAGAAGAGTCATCATGAATTTGAGAATGTGATTAAGAACTTCACTTTCCTGTGTTTTGGTTTGCTGTGGACAGATTCAGAATCACTTCTTGATTTTTTGCTTTGTAACTATTACTAAAACAAAGTACTAGAAGTTGAAATAATGGCAACTTTTCTTGAGTAAGTTAAAGTGTTTCCTAAGAGAGTTCTCATTTTTGAAAAAGAAACTAAATATTTTAATACAGAGCATTTTCAAATTTTCTTTTGGCATTGTTTATATTCAAAAATAGTAGAATCTCTGTAAGTTGACTACTGAAGGGACCCTAACACACTGGTCAACATGTGAAGGGATCAACATAAGGAACTAGGCCTACTATGCTTATATGTACATGTGGTGCATGTCAGTCTATTTTGAGAGGTGGTCAATGTACAGAGGTGGTCAACTATTGATGGTCTACCATAGTTATGATTCAGAAGAATATGTAACTTAATATGGTCCTTAATATCCTATTAAGAACTTATTTTGCTCAAATATCCTTTAATTTCTAAAAGGCATTAGAACTCCTATATAAAGCAATGATAACTACATAAACAGCATCTCATAGAGATCAGCATGCATAATTAAAATATCATTAAAAGATAAAACTCATGTATTCCCTTGAAGTATTTGAAACTAATTTGAAAATACACTTCACAGTTGAATATAAAAGACAACTTTAAAATTAATTTTATGTTCTTGATAAGTGAGACATACATTTAAATTTGGACTAATATTGTTCTAGAAGTGTTCATGTTTTGAAAATTTAGAAATTAAAGATAATTTTTAAAAATCTCAATCTATAGTATAAAAGGGTTCCCTTCACTCCACATCTACACCAGCATCTGTAGCTTTGAGACTTTGTGATGTGGGGTATTCTCACTGACGTTAGGTGATATCTCAGGGTGGTTTTGATTTGCATATCGCTGATGACCAGGGAGGATGAGCACTTTTTCAAATGTTTTTTAGCCATTGATCCTTTTTCATGAGAGATGGTTCTGTTCGTATCTCTTGTCTAGTGGTAGATGGGATTGAGTCCTCCTTTTTGTTGATTAATTTGAGCTCTCTGTATGTTGATTTTAGTTACCAACTCATTGTAAGATTCAAATCCTACAAATATCTTTTCCCATTCTGAAGGTATGTTTTGCTTTCATTGTTCCGTCCTTAGTTGTGCAGAAATTTTTCAGCTTAATTAAGTACTATTTTTTAACTTTTACACTGTTGGTGGGACTGCAAATTAATACAACCTTTTTGAATAGAGTATGGAAAATCCTCAAAGAATGCAAATTAAATCTCCCATTTGATAAGATAACCCTATTACTAGGCATCTATCCAGAAGAAAAAATGTCCTTTATCATAAGGACATTTTCTTATGAGATTGTTTATCACAGTTGATTTATAATCACCAAAATGTGCAAACAATCTAAATGCCCACCAACCCAGGAATGGATTAACAAGTGCTGGTATATGTATACCACAGAATACTATTGAGCCATTAAAAAAGGTGGAGACTTTACATCTTTCGTATTAACCTGGATGGAGTTAGAACACATTCTTCTTAGTGAAGTATCACAAGAATGGACAAGCAAGAATTCAATGTACTCACTTCTAATATGAAGCCAATAGATGATCTAATACATACCCACATAAGTGAAAAACTCAAATCAATTCAAGGTAGAGGGAGGGGGAAGGAGGGAGTGTGGAGATGGGAGGAGAGAGGCGGATGGGGGGTGAAGGTATATAGCATACTTTTGGGGGGCTGGAACAAAATTATAAGAGGGACTTTACCTAACAAATGCAAACAGTGTAACCTAATTCTTTGTACCCTCAATGAACCTGAAGCAATTAAAAAAAAAACTCAGCCATATTTTAAATAGGTTTCAATTTCATAGAACTATTACCTGACTGAAGTACAAATATTTCCATGCTTACTTAGCAGATTAGGACATTTTGAAACTTGGAATTAAATGATTTCTAATGCCAAGATTATGCCCAATTAGTGACTAATCAAAAATTTTTAAAAGGCAAATTGTAAACAAAATATATATGATGCATTTCTGCATATCACATCAGAGGAATGAGATTTTTATTTCTTATTATCATAGTACTATATTAGAAATAGCATGGCCTTTGTGTTGGATTTGGAAATGAACCCTGCTACTAACTAACTCAGTAAGTAGTAAACTTATGTAGGGCTCATAAATTTCTGAGCTTGTGTTTCAGTTAGTTGGCAATAGTACTCTCTACTTTATATATATGTGTATTCTAGAAGGATTAGAGAGACATTTAGAAAGAGCCTAATATGAACATAATTTTTGACTAAAAATTATGAACCATGTAAGTCTATGGGTTGCTTTTAAGAGCCTTCCAGTTGGACGTCTTACGTCTTGGTAAATGATTTAAATTGAGGTACCTACGAGCTATAGGTAGGTTGTTTACCACAGTTTCTCCTATCATCAAGGGCAGAAAATTAGCCTACATTTCCCAGCCTCTTTTGCAGTTAAGTGCAGCAAAGTGAGTATTAGCCAACAGGAGTTAGGTACAAATGACACACACTACCCTCCAGGCTTGACCATGAACGCTGCTGCTACAATATTTACTATTCCTCAGGTATTGGACAGAACCAGGGAATCTATTCAAAGACAGTGAGCCTTTAGAAATGGTAGAGCTGTTGTTGAGAAGATTCCAGGGTCCCTGAATAAATATATGGGCTAGAAACTCCATTCCCCATTCCCTGCCTTATATTACACTTGTGTATAAATAAGAAAGAAACTTAAAATTGTTTAATCCAATAACACTACAAGCTTGTTTGTTGTGACTACTAGCATTTCCTTATACATATTTACATTCCATTCCTGAAAGATCTTTTATACTAAATTCAATATTTAAAAACCAGTGTCATTAATGTAGTAAAACAGGTTCATTCTCCCCAATATGTCTTCCCTTAATTATTTTATATGTAAACATGGTCAAAAATGTCTGTAAACTTACTTGGATTAGATATACACCTCTCTGGTAATTTCTTAACCAGTAGGCATTACTAAAAAGAAAACAAATCTTATAGAACAAAAAGGAAAAAAACAGTCCTTCATTTTTGTAAAGAGTCCATTAAAATATCATATTTTGTAGGGTGCAGTATTTATGTTACCCAAGGTGTATTACTAAATTTTATGCTCCTGATATTTTTGAAACAATGTTTTCAGGTGGACTAATTAGAGCATAGACAAGGGATGTGTGTGACCTGTAACGCTCCATTGTTCTTGCAGACAGAAAATATAATGAAATACAGTGTCTTCCTCCCATTGGAGAGCAATGAAGAACAAAACTAATTTGTTGGACTAAAAATTAATTAGACACATAAGATTCTTTTGTACCTATTACTGTGAAAGTTTACAGCTGTTCCACTTATTACTACCAACTATGTACTCTAAGCATGAAAAAGGCAAATGATTAGAGAAACTATAGCTATATTAGAAAGCAAGTTTTAAGTCAATGTAAATTTTTTATAGGACATTCTCTTTGATGCCTATGTAAATGAACAATTTTGTGTCTATAAGTGCAATGACATGTTTAGAATTACAGAGACTTATATGTAAAAGTAATCTTATCATAGGAAACTGCAGAGAAAAGAACACCACCAATTTTATGCCTGTATAGGGATGTATATTTTAAAAATTTTGAAGTTAATGTTTAAATATTAATGGAGCTTTTGAAAACAATGATGAAACTGAAAGGCAATGATAAAACATAATGAACATGAGGCATAGAACAAATCTAACATTATTAACCATAAATTATACCAAATGCCAATACATGATTTAATTAATGCAAAAGGGAAATGAGGTAGAGCTCGATTCACTTCAAGTGCCGCATCCAGTACTGAATAGACAATTGGGAGAGAATAAATTGAAACAGAAAACGAGATTAACTATCACTAAATCACTTCTCAACGAAGGAGTAACAGTTGTGCAGATAAGGTTATCAGACACGATGTTAAGGTAGATATTCAGTGGTAATTAAAGAAACAATTAGAAAGCTTCTCAGTACAACAGTAGATATTAAAAAGAAATAAATCTTCTAGAATAAATAGCCTTTCCTGGGTTAAATTGCACTTATTGTTTATATGTGTGGGAGCTCATTTTAATTGCTATGACTCTATTTTTTTATAATCACGTCTTGAGTGGAGGATATTTTCATAAGAGATGGGAATATGATTTGTTAGATTATTTTTATTTCATAGAAAATTTGAAGAAATGTTGTATAATGCTTTAATAGTAAAGGTAACTCATTATCCAATTAAAGACTCAGTACTTTAAAAATGATGGAAGAGTTCAGTAAAGCTTTCTATTAAATTTACTATACTATTGTTCAGTGCATAACTGTGATTATCATGGCCTGAACTTGGTTATATCCTATGCATGCAATTTTTTACTTTCCCATAAGTTCCATAAATCACCTAAATATTGTGAAGCAAAAATCACTGTGAAAAGAGAAAAAGAATAATTCTCTATGACATCTGAAAAAAAGTATTTATTATTTGTTGATCAAAGATGATAGAACAAAATGAAAGAAAATATAGCTATTTAGCTATTTTACTTGTCTTCCAGATACAGTAATTATATTCAGTCAATGAGTTTTATATAAATGATAGAGAGATAGTAAAAAACAAAGTTTCTTTATCTATCTGGAGTTCTCATAAAAATTATACATTTGAAATACATTGAATATGTAATTTTAAGTAAAATATTAATGACGTATTTCTAAATATGATAAATGAAATTATATATATTCAACTGACTAGTTGCACAGGTATGTGTAGGGGTATGCGTGTATGTGTGTGTGTGTATAGATGTATATATTTAGTTAGTTGAATCCTTTTAGGTGTACCTGGATTTCTTTCTTATTCCAATTTATTTTAGAAAATCTCAGAAGGGCTGGATTGTAGGTTTCCCTCAGGTTAAGGAATTAATTCTGTCTGAATGACTAATTAAGAAAGAGAAGGCAATTTACAGAAAAGTTAATACTTTAAGTTTTTCTTGTCAATGCCTTTTTTTTTTTTGGAGACAGAACCTCAAGCTATCACCCTGGGTAGAGTGCTGTAGCATTATAGCTCACAGCAACCTCCAACTCCTGGGCTTAAGGAATTCTCTTGCTTCCACCTCCCAAGTAGCTGGTGCCCATCACAACGCCTGGCTATTTTTTTGGTTATAGTTGTCATTGTTGTTTGGTAGGCCCAGTCAGGATTCAAACCTGCCAGCTCTGGTGTATGTGGTTGGCTCCCTAGAAAACATGAAGAATCTAACAAATTTTAACATTATGACTGAATGGTAAACTGTCCATAAGTAAATGAATAAATGCTTTGTGATAGAAATAATTATCCAGGAACTGGTATAAAATAATAGGAATGAGGGGCCAGGGCCTGTGGCTCAAAGGAGTAGGATGTTGGCCCCATATGCCAGAGGTGGCAGGTTCAAACCTGGCCCCGGCCAAAAACTGAAAAAATAAAATAATAATAATAATAATAGGAATGGTTTAACTGGTATAAATAATCAGAAATTGGACAAATATTTTCAAAATATGTAAACTCTGAGAAGTGTATTTTCTGTTTTTTTTTTTTTTTTAACTAAAGGTACGATCAAACATGAACAAGCAGGGGAGACTTATTTCTTGAATGAAGGGAGAAGAAATCAACAGTTATAAGCCTTGTTTTTCCCTTAGAGTTCTCTTCAACCCATGTTGTGCAAGGGAGTTAATACATAAGCTAAAAATCTTAATTGTATTTTTATGAGGAGTCATAAGATGGAGTTCAAAACTGCCAAAGACTAATAATTGAGGTGGTAACCTTGTGAAAAAGAGAGCCAGAGAAGAGTAATGTGTTCAAATCAGCACATTGTCTCCCCTTCATTCTAGGGTGAACCCAGAATTACAAATACAAAATGAAGATTAAAAAGATCTGTTGAAAAGCAAAAGCAAGATGGCTGACAGGCCAGATAGAGGTCAGCCCATGTCTACTGCAAAGATTGTGCTGAAGTTTTGAATTTCATCAAGTTGGGGACAACTTGATAAATATATTGACCTTTTCGCTGAACTTCAAGGCGAGAGCTATGCCACAGAAGTAAATACTATACTAAGATTTTGCCCTAAGAATAAGAGCAAAACATAAAAAGTTCATAGTGTCAAAGTATAACAACCAAGACAATACAAGTTAAAGGTCATTACTTTGTAATACAATTGCCTGCTAGAACATGGACATTCTTTATTTTTATTTATTTATTTATTTATTTATTTTTAGAGACAGCTAAACTATTTAGTTAGACAACTAAATATATATATTTTATCGCACTCGGTAGAGTGCCGTGGTGTCAGCTCACAGCAACCTCCAAATCCTGGGCTTAGACAATTCTCTTGCCTCAGCCTTTCAAATAGCTAGGACTACAGGCGCCCACCACAACGCCCGGCTATTTTTTTTTCTTGTTGCAGTTGGCCATGGCTGGGTTTGAACCCACCACCCTTGGTATATGGGGCTGGTTCTCTACCCACTGTGCCACAGGTGTCAGCCCATAAACACTTTTTAGATGTAATCTGCAATGTGTAGAATACAGTAAAAGTTACCAGGCATATAAAAACAAGAAAAACAAACCAGAAAATATGACTCATGGTCAACAGAGAAAGTAATCAATAGAAATAGACCTTGAGGTAATAACATAGGGAAGTAAAAGAAGGAGAAAAGGACTTTAAAGTAACTATTACAATATGTTACTTGACTGAAAGTTAATGTAGTCATAGTGAATGATCATTAACTTTATGGAGCAAAATATTGGAAAAATATGAGTAACATAAAATATTTTTCTGATTTTTAACTTATTTGAAAGATAATTGATTTTTAAAGCCAAAACTATCTTGTGCTATAATTTGTGTATTCATGTTTATTACAGAGATAGAAGTAAAATATCTAACAATAGTGATAAAGGATGAGGGGAAAGATACGAGAATTACACTGCTCTAAGATCCTGGTATTATAGTCAAATCCTACAGTAAATGTTACAATAAAAACAACCCAGCAGCATTTAGTTAATAAAAAGGGTACCTGGTAATTCATTAATTGACATAAAATAATAATACCAAAAGTTTTTCAGTTCATCCAAAAGAAAGCAGGGAATTCGTAAAATAAGAACAAAGTCAGGCAAAAAACAAATATCAAGATATTAATTTTATGCCCATGTGCATCAATGATAGCAATGATTACATAACGATAATACTGTACTTAAAAGGCAAAGGTTGTCAGATTTGATAAAAAACTGAGGTCAAAAAATATGTTACTTAAATAATGGAAATGTACATCAAATACAGAGAAACAGTGGTTAAAGTAAAAAAATGGAAACATTGCAAATGGTGTGGCTACACTAACAACGGACAAAGTACATTTCAGGACAAAGATTCTTGCTAGGCAATAAAGAGAGGCATCTCATAATGATAAACAGTAAATTTAAAAGACGATGTAACATTCTTAAAACATTCACTTATGGCAGCAAATATATCAAAGAAAAATGTATAGAGAGAAAGGAAAAATACACAGACCCATAATAGCAATAGGGTTTTAAAGACTTGACTATAAGCTGCAGTGATCAAGATGGTGTGTTTTGGCATATGGGGAGACATAAACAAATGGAACCCTCTGGGGAATCTAGATATGTCCCCATGTATATGGTTATCTGGGGAAAGGAAAGTCTTTCCAGTAAATTGTACCTATACAATTTGATATGCATATGGAAATGAAAAGCCTCAATCTTTGAATCAGATGCATTTACCTTAAGATTAATTATAGATCTAAGCATAAAAGCTAAAATTATGAAATCTTCTAGAAGAAAATATTTTAATTGCTATAAATGTAGGCCACAAATTTGTAGAAAGCACTAATTATAAAACATAGTTAATGAATTGTACTTCATTAAAATTTAAAACTTATTTTTATTAAAGTACTATTTAAAAAATGAATAGGAGATCCATGGACCAGGACAAAGTAGTTTCAACACATACACGTGGCAAAGAATTTGTATCCAGAATGTGTAAAAAGCTCCTATGGATAGTATCAAAAAACAACCCAATTTTATTTTATTTTATTTTTATTTTTATTTTTTTTTGAAACGGAGCCTCAAGCTATCCCTGTGGGTAGAGTGCCATGGCATCACAGCTCAGAGCAACCTCCAACTCCTGGGCTCAAGCGAGTCTCCTGCCTCCCCCTCCCAAGTAGCTGGGACCACAGGCACCCACCACAACGCCCGGCCATTTTTTGGTTGCAGCTGTCATTGTTGTTTGGCGGCCCGGGCTGGGGATTCGAACCCGCCACCTTAGATGTACGTGGCTGGTGCCTTAGCCGATTGAGCCACAGGTGCCGAGCCAACAACCCAATTTTAAAAAGGCAAGTATGTGGTTAATTAACAAACGAGATTACAAAAATAGCCAATAAGCACATGTACAGTTGCTCAACCTTTAGTTATGAAAGAAAATTCAAGTTAAAAATAATAAAGAGCTACCCACTAGAATAGCTAAATTACGAAGACTGGAAACATTAGATGTGGGTGTCAGTGTAGAAAAACTAGGAGTCATTTTTGCCGGTGGAAGTCTAAAATGATGTAAGTTGAATATTGTGTAGCAGTTTCTTACAATGTCAAACTATATAACCCTTTACCCAGAAATTTCACTCCTAGGTATTTCTTCAAAAGAAATGAAAACATGTTCTCAAAAAGATTTGCACAAGAATGTTAGTTCTCTTAAAAGTGGATAGACAGAACATGGCATACTCATACAACTGAAGACTACTCAACGATAAAATAATGAACTTCATCGTACACACATGGGTCAATCTCAGAGACATTATCTGTTGTGAAAAATACCAGATGCAAAACATTATATTCTGTATGATTCTATTTATACGCATTGAGCAAATATAATCTGTGATGAGAGGGAACAATTTTAAGCAATGATGATAGTAGATGTAATGACTTTCTTTTTTGGGATAGTATATTTGGACTACAAAATTTATTTTGGTCTGTTTCTGATTGATTTTTGATATTTTTCTGGCAAAGAGGAAGCATATAAATTTGAAACATGATGCCTGCACTCTCTTTAATAACGCTCTCATTTTCTGCCCTATTCCAATGATAAGCAAAATTGCTAAGATTAATTTTCAAACCACTTTTCAGCATTTAAACTCTTAAAGATTGTAATTTTTAAAGATTGTGGGACTCCTTAAGAGCATTGAGCAATTGCACCATCCGTTTTTGTGAGAAACTGTAGTCAGCTGACCCACTTGCCCCGCTCACATGTGCCCTCTATCACCCTGAGGGCATATTTACTACCAAGATGGAGATTTAAAAGCATTATCTGCCTTGTTGTCAGTCGACTGCTTATAAAACAGAGATCACATACATTGATACTCACCAATTATTATCGGCTGTGGCTCACTTTTTACTCCAACCCCTGCACTGGTGCTAGCTGCAACCTCGACCCGGTATTGAATACCCGGGTATAATCCACCAATTATTACAGATCGTATGGCTGCATCCACAGTTTTGTTGATATGGAATCGTGTTTCATTTCCCAGACACCAGATCTAAGAAAATGGAAAGTGAATAACAAATGGATATGAGAAATTACTATCGCCAGTAACTAGGTTGTTAGAATTGATTACTTTTTAATAGTGACCAATATAAGTTAGTCTTCTAGAAGTGTCTGTAAGTGACACTTTCTAAAGCCCATCCTCTGCAGTTTATCTAGATATAAGTGTATGTGTGTGTGTGTGTACAAGCACATGCACCTGTGTTAAACAAGAAAAGGCAGGGAAGCTAAAACAATGTCGTAGTCATTTGTATCTTCCTCCCAGACCCGAATGCTCATAATGAGTAATTCAGAAGGCAAAATGATTTTTTTTTTTTTTTTGTAGAGACTCTCACTTTTTTGCCCTTGGTAGAGTGCAGTGGAGTCACAGCTCACAGCAACCTCCAACTCCTGGGCTTAGGCAATTCTTCTGCCTCAGCCTCCCAAGTAGCTGGGACTACAGGCACCTGCCGCAATGCCTGGCTATTTTTTGTTGCAGTTTGGCCTGGGCTGAGTTTGAATCCTCCACCCTCAGTAGATGGGGCTGGTGCCCTACTCACTGAGCCACAGGAGCCTCCCAAGCAAAATGATTTTAACACCTCTGGAATGTGGTCATTGTTTGCAAACAGCATTTTGGCATGGATTAAAACCATAATTTCCTCGGCTCCACTTATATATCGAAATTTATTATGCATCTAATCTATTAAGATATGGTGATTATGGATTACAATATCTAGGGTATATAGGTACCCATGTAAGTAATTTATATTTTATTTAAGAAAATATTAAC
This sequence comes from Galagoides demidoff, assembly GCA_963574575.1. Lineage (NCBI taxonomy): Eukaryota > Metazoa > Chordata > Mammalia > Primates > Galagidae > Galagoides > Galagoides demidoff. The sequence goes on from CAUYQV010188777.1 coordinate 13,849, forward strand.
TTACACAGGGATAGTTAACAAGATTAATTGACCTAAGTTATAGTTATTGACTAAAGCAAAATTAAAGCCAATATTTACGTTGACAGTAATAAATCTTAATATTGACCAAAACGTATCTATACCTACGTCCACATGCATGAGAACAAAGTGGTGGAAAATCTTTGGACACTGATATTGGAGGTAGCCTTTAAGTATATTTTCCTCTGGGATATGAGAATCTGTTACTACAAAATGTATTATATAAAGAATTCCACCATGTACCCAAGTTTGTATTCAGACTACGTAATATTTCAAAATCAACATATATAAACATATTTATAGAAAAACGTATGGTTTATTTCCAAAAAAGGTGACCTCTTGAAATTTTTTTCAGCAAAGTGATCCCTGTGATTTATGTTATTTATATTTACCTTTGGCATCTGCGTTTCTAATGGAGGGATAGTTAGCCCCTTCCTAAATGTGCATTTTGATATCAAAATAGTAAAGATCTCCAATGAGTAAGAAATTTTACCATTTAAGAAAAAAAATCACGTTGTAAAAAATCATATATATGTATCTAACTACATAAGAGTTCAGGATATCTAGTTCCTAACGGTACAAAAAGTAAATTCCTAACCTCAGGAAAGCACACAGACACCATAAAGGATAATTCTTACCTGTTAAAACTATGTCCTAACACTTGCAAAACTTTCACATCTGTGTAATTATGCAATTATAAAAGCATTTATTTTTGCCTTTATTAAGCATGTTTATTTATAAAGTGAGGGGAATAATTTTAAAGTAAATGCTTATTTAGTTCATTTGCTATCCCAAGTTGACCTAACATTGAATAAAATTCTACTTTAAAAATATCATCTTTTCTTAGAAATAAAATTCAATCTGCAAAGTCTTAGGTGAAATTATTCACCTTAATTTCACATACTGACTGAATTTCTGAGGAGGTAGGGTGTCCTGTTCCCTGTTGTATTAGATGTAGCTAATTTGTTATTTTAACCATTCCAAAAATATTTATTAGGATAAAAAAAATCATAGTTCTGTATTTTTCCAAGTTTAATGAGGAGTTTTACACTCACACGTGGTCTGTTCACATCACAATTAAACCAAATCTTATTTTTAGCTATTAGACACATGTTCTGTGTCTTAAACATCAAATAATGGTGATAAAATAATAGTTATCTACTGTTCCTAAATAGCAAAATTCACAGTTGAAAAATGACACAAATTAATTTTTTACAAGTGAGGTTTTTTCAAAATTTATTGTTTCGGTGGTTGTTTTATTTCCCCCAGTAAAATATTTTACAAAACCTCAATCAATAGATAGAAGCCACATTTAGAGTAAGAGTTGGTGCTGCCCACCCCTAACCCCCACTGTGCCCCACCCTAACTCACCTACCTTTTCCTGAGAACACAGTTTAAAAACTGCTGCCCTAAAACCTCTTAGAGAGAATTCTGTTAACAAAGTTAAAGACTCAGTTTCTGAGGGAAGGCTTCATTACATACTGTGTTCCCTAACTCTAAACTCCTGAGGTTCTAGAACCCCACAAGAAGCCACCCCACTAGTGTGGTATAATTGTACCCCCCGAGTTTATGTGACCTATGACCCTCTACTTAGGTTCTATTAATCTGTGCATTTGTTTCACTACATGTCACACAAAAATATAAGTAAACATTTTACACTTCAACTGAGTAAGCAAACCATTAGAGCTGTGTCCCCTTCACACGACACTGACACTGAGATTTCTCCCAGAACCTTTATATGAGAGCCTTCCTTCTTCACCCAGACCCTACCTTGTATTCCTGGATAATTCCATTCTGGTGATCGGGAGGAGGAGGATCCCAGGACACACTGATACTTGTGCTATTGTGGCTTCCAACTGTCAACACAGTGACAGACTGTGGAGGAGCACTTGGTGCTGTTGAGGAAGTAATTAAAATTAAAGCACACTCTAAGTCTCCGTAGGCATTATTACCACTTCCAGAATATGAATAAACAGACATGGTGCTTCAGGCTCTGGCTGCTAGTAGTTCTCAACGTACATCCAGCACTCAACACTCGCAGTTTTTTTGAAAAATATCCTTTAAATATAGTGGATATATTAATATGCGCTCAAAAGTAAATTTAAGAGCTAACATTCTGATGAGTGTTTCCTGCATGCCTGGTGCTGAGCTAAGTGGCAGATTTAATTCTCACAATAACTTCAGGAAGTAGAAATGACTCTTATCTCTGTTTTACAGAGGAGGAAACAGAAGGCTACTGTAAGATACTTCTGGAAGCCAAACAAGTCGGAATTTGAATCTGGGTATGTCTGATTTTAGAATATTGATTCTTTCGACTCAAATATGCTAAATTTCTAGGCAGAAAGAAAAAAACCTGCTTCTAACCAAAATTAAGTTTGAGAGGATATATTCCCAAATTTTATCAGGTGTTATTTCTGAGTGGCAGCCTTGGAGGTATCCATTTCTGTATGGTTCTAGTTTGTTTACTAAATAAAAACAGAAACAGCTGTACATTTTACCAATACTGAAAAAAAAATCCTTTCTTTTCGTACTGGGAAAAATAATTGACTGCTTATAAATTGACTCATAATTTAAGATTTAAAACTCATTTTATGTGGATGGGCAAGGGTCTCGGATGATAAAAATGAAAACAGTTCATGGAGGGTCAAATGTGAAATAGCCGGATTTTTATTTCCTCCAGTAATTCTCCTCTTTTATAGTTTCTCCTATAACTAATTACAGCCATGCTGAGGGAAGATGAGTGAGAAGCACTGCCCGATTCTAGACGGCAGCATCTCCTAACCAGGGCACCTGAGCGCTCAGAAAGTCTGATGTACCAGAGAAAAACTGATCTATTCTCTGTGAATCCTTCAATGAAAACCAAAGTCAGGAAAGGCATAATCAGAGTACTGTGTAAAATCCTCCTTGATAATTAAAAAAAATTAAAGAATGTTGAGGTATTGCAGCCTTTTTATATAAAATCATCAATAGGTCAATACGGTTTAGTTCTTTGAAAATGTTTCTTTTGAAAGCCTGACAACAGATTGCTCATGCTTGGGAAATTGGTCATGACATATTTTTCTGAAGTGTGGTCATATTTGCATTGACACATAGGACATATAGACACATGAAAACATAATAATGTTCTTTATTATTACCCTGTGTGACAATATTCCTCCAAAACATAGCGCGATGACATACATCTGACCACTTATCTACAACCTTGCAATTATTCGGTAGACTGTATTGAAAAATAACACTTTTGAGACTGGGTTTCTCGTGTGCTTTCCTGCTGGCTTGGTGAGCACACCCTGCCCGCTTCCTGACAGGCCAATGAGCCAGGCCTTGGCTGCTTTCCATAGGTGTGAGAGGACCCACATCAATGCTCATCACTCTCAGACACAGCTCAGCTGAGTTCCGTATGTTACCTTCACAAGGCCACAAAAATTGGAGAAGAATGTATGCTGAATGGTGACAAATGTGTGCTCCAGAGGAAAAGTCTAACAGAAGTGAAATTGATTTTTGGAGGGAGGCTTCAAAAGCAGCCTTCTGTATGAAAGTTACCCACTCCATTCATTACTACTGTCAATTTGCAGCTTAGAGTAAAATTTAATGGTGGATAAAAATATTATTAAGTTTAGTAATCTTTACTAAAGAATACATTAAGTTTAGTAATCTTTCCTTTATACATCATAAAAGTAGATTAATGATGCCTTAAGTATGCACTTCTAATGGTGGTGGGGGGTATCCCACTGCTAGCCAACGGGAATGTAGTATTTTTGCCCTGTTGCACACTACAAGGAATGTGTGACTTAAACCTTCGCTCACCCGTGAACACCTACATGTTAGCATGTGCAACCAATATACATTTTCTACTGACCGCTTTTCTATTATACAAAACATGTTTAGAAAAAGGCTTTTTACAGGAGTTGTGACTGCAAAATCACATGTAAAAGCAGAATAGGGGATTTTATTTGGCACCTAAATTATCTACTTTTGTGGCAAAATTTATTAAAAGCTTCTATTTTAGTGAAGGAGACACCAGTAAGTGGACTGGTCGAAACCTACATTAATCTCCTGTCTATCAGAGATTAGCTTTTAAATTATCTGTAGGGAAGAAATATTCCAAAGTGGGAGAGAGGAAGAGAATGTCCCTACGAAGAAAGGGGTTGGCAACATGCAAGCTGCTTCTCAGTTAGAAATTACGAGCAAGGCTGGCAGTGGCCACAGGGCAAAGAGGCTTATAAAAGAAAATGTCACACTTTATACACACAAAGAATATAATCATGATGAACACGCTATATTCTTGGGTTTCCAATAGTCTATCTTTTACTGAAGCAAAATGAGCTAATGCCACATTAAAAATAAAATGAGACTCTGTTATAATCAAATTTAGGTGAACCAAAAGTCGTAAGTTTTTTATGTTACTCGAGACATGTTTACTTGAGAAAAATGTGCAGATGTTCACTTGAGAAAAATTCAAATTGCATTCGTGTCATTTTTCTAGTCCGATTCTATGGAATTCTCAGAGTAAAAGGAGGGATGTGGCACTTTCCGGATTCACTTTGAAATGATCTCTTTCTCCTTCTCTCAGGAAGATCATAAACTAGAGCTATAACAAGAATCGGTGTATCATAATAGAAGTTTACTTTCTGTTAGAAATCTGAATACTGACCTTCTTCAGTAGTACGAACCGTTTTAGATTCACTGTCCATTCCTTGGAACTCATTAAAATATGGTCGAACTTTAATTTCATAAGTCACTCCCTTTTTGAGATTGATTAAGACAGCACTTCGCTCAGTGGGAACCTTGGCATCTAAATTCTGCCAAGAAGACGTGGCCTGCAGGCCTGAAGTCTGACGATACATCACTCTGTAGCCTTGAATGAACTGGGGCTGGCGATCCACCTGGAAGGCATCACAGGCATGTAACCCACAGGGAAGGCTGCGACCGTGGAGCCACCCGCTTCTCTCTTATCTTTAGTTCTGTCCTCATTGTTATCACCTGAGTGACGCCATCACTTTCTAGCTCACCTGTCTGGTACTAATAGCTTCTTCCAATTTCAAGTTCACATTGTTCCTAAAATTCTTTCCAAAGCAAAACAAAACAACTCACCCCCCCCCTTTAGAATACCTCACATTGCCTAACATACGTACATAATTCATTCATATTTCTCTGATTAGCCCAAAGGCTTGTCAAGATCAAAACCTGCCATGTTTCTATCTTTATTTCTCATCTGCTTGCCTGTTTCCTGCATTCAACAATTCCAAATTCACGCAGCTTTGTATAAGATGAGCCATTTGTCAAGGATTCCCGTTCTCGTGTCTATTCACTGATACCTTCACTCACTCAAAACATGTCTTTGGTTACTATTCATAGGTCTTAAAAATTGCTGAACTCTGGGGATAAAATAGATAACGAAGGTCAGCCAGACCCTGCCTTCATGGTAGTCCAGAGAGAAGGTGGATATTGTCTAATAATCACCCAACAGTGAACAATTTACAATCAGAATAAATAAGCACAGAGAAATGTTAAGAATGAGATGTATCGGGAGCTAGGAAAGCCTGTCATGAGAAGAAACATGACTGAGTCAGAAAGGGGTGACAAAACTTCCCTGAAGAAGTCACAGGGCTAAGACTTATCAGAAGAGTGAGATTTACACAGGGGAAGAGGTGTGGGGCAGCAGGCATAAAATCCTGTGTTTGGAGGACACACAGGAGAGAGATGAAAGTTGTGTAGCATAACAGAGCATCTGTTTCCAATGCATGTTAAAGATTCCACCCCCGACCCAATACTAAATAAAAAACTTAGTAATTTACCAACTTCTGACTCCTTCTATCACCCCAGTATTCATACCATTTCACAACTTTCTTAATCCCTTCACTTAAAGTATGTAAATGGGTTTTTAATAACAATCTGAGACTGTTGTTAATAGCTATTTTTAATAACAATCTGAGACTTTTGAATCTGAAAACACATATCATGTAGAACTTTTTAACAATGCTTCCTTCATGCACTCTTATGATAATTATATGAAAGTCAAATACATATAAATGGAAGTTTAAAAAATAAAACATAGTGGCTTATGCCTATAATCCTAACACTCCAGGAGGCCAAGGCAGGTGATTGCCTGAGCTCAGGAGTTGGAGACCAGCCTGAGCAAGAGCGGGACCCCATCTATAAAAATAGCCAGGCATTGTGGCAGGCACCCATACTCCCAGCTATGTGGGAGGCTGAGACAAGAGGAGAATCACTTGACCCCAAGAGTTTGAAGTTGCTGTGAGCTATAATGCCGTGGTGCCCTACCAAGGGCAAGAAAATGACACTGTGTCTAAAAACAAAACATGTTCTCATCTTTAAACATTTATTAAACAGTCTTTACCAGGGTTTTGTACTAATTTCATTTGCAGGGAGAAAAGGGCTTGTGGCTTTTAAATTTTTTTTTTTAACTAAACATTTTTAATGCCTCGCCATGTTTCTAGAAGTGTTGATATAAACATAAATTATAACAAATCTTCTCCAAATAATATTCCATATCATAGTTTAATAGCCATCTTCTAGGAGTTTGTATTTAACTATTTCACTATCAAATAAAGGTTAATGATAAAAGAAAGGTAAAAACCTCATTGTAGGATGGATGTAGAGAACATGAAAATATAAAAGAGTATTTTCAGATGGTCAATTATTCCACCTTTTAAAGAAAATCTCTTTGTTCAATTGTCAGTATGTTATAAGCAAATGGTTTATGTTATAAGCAAATGATTTTCTTTCATGTGATAACTTCCAAAATTTCTTCTTTAGTTACAGCATTGTTTCATTTATTGTTAAGTGAAAGCACCAAATCCACTTATATTAACTAAAAAATTTGTCTCAGCAAAGTTAGAAATGGAAAACTTCAATCAGAGTATAGTGAAACAGAAAGATATTTATCTATGTTTAGAATGCCCAAACTTGAGAACTGGATGAAGTTGGTAGCCATGAGTAAGAGAGTGTGTGTTCTCAGCATAGCTAACTCTAATTTCTGTGATAAATCTCAGTGAGCATGAATTCCTTCCTCACCTGACAGCTTTCCAACCTTCATTGCTTGCCTGGAGTTAGTGCTACACTTGTGTGGGGGTACAAGAGAAGGTGAGCCAGGTCTGACATGGAGCCCCTAATCTTTGAGTTCTCATCCATGCTACCAATTTGTATTTGTACCAACTGACACATTTTTCCAAGAACCAGAAATGTTAAATTTTGGAGAGTTCAAGAGAGATAGCTTCTATCAAAACTGCCAAGGTTCCAAAAATTCCTTGCAGCATATGTTAAAACAACATTAAGCTTACATTTTATAAACTTCTCTGCATTTTCTTTAAGTGAATTTATATACTGAAAGAAAGACATAACTCACAATAATAGCTTATTAATACTGAAAGAAGCAAGCTGTGTTTTTAAGAAGGACATTAAGCAGCTGTTTCCAGATGATGGGAGTGTGTAAATCAGGGCAAATTAGTTGATGTTTGGTTTTCATTAATTAAGTGTTTTAGGGACTTTATGAAGCTAATGTTTACCATACAACATTGCCTTGAACACTCCAATGTACACTGTCTTCAGCCAGTAGATAGTAAGGGTCTACTTAATAACTAAACAATTAACCTGATTTTGTGCTGTTGAAATGCATTTTTTTCTAGAAGGAAATTTGTTGTTACAGGTGGAAGCAAAAATGAAAATGTTTAACATTACCTTAAACAAATAGTTGGGATTTTTATTGGATGTGTGTTCTACAACCACTAACTTTTCAAGCTCATTTTGACAGGTGGTACTTTCAAGTTAAACCATATGCTTATGACTAGTTTTATTAACATTCTAATTATATTAAGGATGATTTTCTTTTAGAGTTGATGGTAGTCAGAGTCTAGACACTAATCCATGGCTTTATATAATTTCAAAAATTAGTGTATTCTGAAACATAAATACAAAAGAGTTGTCTAAAGGAAAAAGGGAAATAATGATAATTATTTCATGCTTCCAGGCAGGTCTCAATGTAAATTAGAGCTTAGTCTCTTAAAACTTCTGAGCCTCAGTTTACTTAGTTTGCTCACATATTTGCAAACTTTAGAGATGTACAGCGGTGAAGCATCTTTGTTACAGAAGGAGAGGCTAAATGGAAAGGCCCATATAGGGCCCTCAAATTAGCATTTTCACTAATCTATTTAAATGAGATGCTTAATAGCTATCTTTTCCATTGACAGAACCCAACCAAACAAAATTCCATCTAAAATGAAAATTCAAAGTGAATTCTCTTTGGTGGGCTGAGCTACTAAGTGACTGATCTGGTTTTAGCAAACTTCTGACATTCTTGTCAAAGTACTCTTTCAACTTCAGTGTAGTGATGCTGATGAGGCAAAGAGTACATAATTCTTTCTATGAACAACAGCAAAAATGAGTAATAAAAAAAAAGAAAACCAAAAAGTAATGCTAGAATAATCATTTTTCAGTAAGTGATTTATTTTATGGTATGGTACAGCAGTTTTGTTTTTTTTTTAATCATTTTTGCCTAAAAATGATTTTATCATTTTTTATCATTTATGCCTCATTATAAGAACAGTCGTATAGAAAGTAGATGTCACTAACTATTGTAGCTTCAAGTTTGACATGGTAAGGGGACAATGGACATACACACAAATATCAAGCATTTGGTAATTAATCTTGCTGACCATTGGTAAACTACCTAAGTTTTATACACATAGGCTGGGAATATATTTCTTCCCTCAAGCTTGAAGACATCTATAACTCATATTCTCACAATGTAATAATTTAAACAAGATACTACTGTCAATAAAGTTTGCAAACTTGCTACCATTAACTTACATCGGCAGCACTGTACAAACAAATGGTTAAAGGTTCACAACCTTGGTATAGCCACATCTCATAGGTATGTTAGTGTTGATGTGTGGCAGTGCCTTGCTAAGTGGTGTTCATTAATGTTGTTAGGTTTTTTGTGCTATCACAAGAATATCGATGTTTATTTATGGCAATGAACAAACATTAAATTTTTTATTAAACTCGGCAAGAGTAGAAGTGAATTCAGGGATAGTCTAAGTTTATGAAGATAATACCATGAGGAAAATGACAGTGTACAAATGGATTAATCATTTTTCTTTTCTTTCCTCCTTTTTTTTTCTTTTTTTGGAGGCAGAGACTCACTCTGTTACCTGGCCTAGAGTGCCATACCATTAGTCTAGCTCGCTACAACCTCAAACTCCTAGGTTCAAGCTATCCTTCTGCCTCAGCCTCCTAAGTAGCTAGAATTACAGGTGCTCACCACAACACCCAGCTGATTTTTCTACTTTTAGTAGAAATGGAATCTCACTCTCACTGAGGTTAGTCTTGAACTTGTGATCTTAAGGGATACTCTAGCATTGGTCTCCCAAAGTGCTTGGATTATAAGCATATGCCATCATATCTAGCAGGATTAATCGTTTTTCCGAGGAGAGAGAAAGTGTCACTGATGAAGAAGGTCAAGGTGGCCAGTAGGAGAAGAACTGATGGAAATATTGCAAAAATTGATTGAATTGTGTATCAAAATTGTCAGCTGACTATGAGAAGACTAGAAGACCAAATAAACATCCATAGAGAAACAATTAGGAAAATCTTAACAGATGATCTTGGCATGAGAAAGGTGTGTGCAGAAGTGGTCCCAAAAGAGCTCACTGATGAACAAAAGCAAAGGAGGATCCAAGTTGTCCCTTTTAGAGAAGCAAGGCAATGTTTAGGGTCATTTTGTCACTGGTGATGAAACACCTAAAGATCCTAAAACAAAGCGTAAAAGTGCACAATGGGAATCAGCCAATTTTGTACGACCAGAAAGTTCCACTACTCCAAATCAAGAATCAAAATGATGTTGTTAACCTTTACTTATATCAGAAGAATTGCTCATTATGGATTTGCACCAATAAGGTAAACAGTTAACCAAGTTTACTATTTGGAAGTGCTGAAAAGCCTGTGAGAAAAAAACAAAAGCAATCTAAACTTGTCACCAGCAACTCATGGCTCTTGCACCAAAAACAATGCACCAGGTCATGGGGCACTGTCTGTAAGAGAATTTTAGCCTGTAAACAAGCAACTGTATTGAAACACCCTCCCTATTCACCTGATCTGGTCTCCAGTAACTTTTTTCTTTACCCTAAGATAAAGGAAATGTTGAAGGGAAGACATTTTAATGACATTAAAATGCCATTCAAGGCATCAAGAGTAATACAATGATGACTTTGATGGCCATTATTAAAATGGTTCCAAAATTGCTTTGAAGAGTGGATTAGGCACTGGGATTCAGTGCATAGCTTCTCAAGGGAAGTATTTCAAAGGTGAATATAGTGATATTCAGAATGAGGTATGGAGCATTTTTTGTAGAATGAGTTCATGACCTTCATTGTCAAACATCATATATATTTAGCAAGTTAAAAATATTACATGAAAATAAAATAGTTCCAGTTTCTTTGGCAACTCCCAGTCTGACTTTAGTTCACTAAATATACTTCTCTCAATACATATTTATGCTACGTGTGACTGTGAACTCTTGCAGAACAATATCCTGTTATATTAATTGAATCCCTTCTTTTTTCAACAAAACAATTAAAAACATGAAAACAACTGATTTCATTATTAAACAGATAGTTATTGAAAGCATACTTCATAGGAGACTGTTCTCTAGGAAAACAGAAATGAAAATAAAACATGGATTCCAAACTCACAGAAGTTACAGCCCATGAGGGAGCGAGATAAGCAAACTGGTAATGACAAGCTTCTTAGGATATAGAGATGAAGGAGACAAGGTCCCTACCTTGGACCAACTCCCAGGCTACTGTCATGCAATTTTGATCTAATTTGATTTACTCTTTTAAACTCAGTGACTTTTAAAGTGATTAACTTCATAAACATAATGACTTTGATTCTTACCCAAATAATTCCCACATTTAGAAGTGTCTTAAAAAGAAGCCTCCTCAAAATTCCCAACAGAGCAGAAAAGACATTTTCAGCTGTGAATGAGTAAAAATATTCTATGAAAAATTCAACTATTTTCTTGGCTTTGTTAGTTTTGTATTGAGTCAAAGCTACTGGATGATGGAAGAGGCCTGGCAGATAATACCCCTCACTGTGGCTTTGGAAATGGGATGAGGGAATTATGTTCCCTTCATGGAAATAGAAAAATAGAATCAAAAATAGAATTGGAAATACTGGAATCCTAAATAATCCCAATTATTTTTAAAACATTATAAACTTATTTTTATTAAAGTATTACCCACTTTTATACTTATAAGCCAACACTTTGCCTGATAATGGGGTCTGGTTTATAAAGCAATGAGATGTTGCATCTGGGATTTTATATCTAAATCTTGCCATTAAATACTATTCTTTATGGTTGAGTATTTATCTATAGCTTTCTTTTTCTTTTGTCAAACAATAACAAAAAGAAGACTTAAAGTCAGAAAATCCTAATCTTGTTCTTATTAATGAATAGACATGTGATTTGGGGGAACATTTTCAACCTGTGCGCTTTTGCTTTCCTTTGATAAAAGTACAGAATTAGACTAAACAACCCTAAATGTTATTTAGTTTCTCCCCTTCTAAATGATAATGCCTTCATATTTTCCCACATATGTGTAGACAAGTAAGGATATGGTTTTGGGTGCCTGAGTATAGAGTTAATAATTTCCCTGTGGTAGAAAATTCTGTCTAGAGTATTATTCTTTTTTTTTTTCTGGTTTATACATCGTTAATAGGTAACAGTATCAATATCCCAACTGTATTTTCCACTTACTTGCTAGATACATTGGGCAGATTATGTAGTTGTTTTTTTTTTTTTTTCCCCCGAATCTCTATTGCTCCATCTTTTTTAAAACCTCAAATTGATATGAGGGAACAAATGTTTAGGTTACACTCTTCTCACTCCCAAGGTAAAGTTCAAAATGCAGGAGAGTCCTCGACCCTGGGGTTTGGGGGGGGCATGCTTTTTGGACCTCTTTCATTGAGGGAGTTGACTGGACTTTGTGGAATAGTTATTTCCGTCATGCACTGCTTCTCACTGCTGTGCCATGGCACCCTGCTGGGCCACGGGAGGATCTTAGGTGTGACACAGACATTTTTGAAGAGTAGTAATAAAATTATTTTCAAAACGAGTTTGAAGCACAGTCATTATATGCTTTATTTTATTGTTTTTTTGATCAACATTATTTAAGCGTGTCATAGTGGTTTAACTAGAGGCTTATGCATGCTATGAGATAGAAAAGATTGAAAAACATTGCTCTAAAGTAACATGGACGCCAGGGGCAGATTGATTTGTCGATATCCTTCCACTTACATAACACTAAATAGAAATAATAATAGAGAAACCATTATAAATACATTCTAAATAAACAATATTATAACTAATTTTTTTTTTTTTTTTTTTTTTTTGTAGAGACAGAGTCTCACTTTATGGCCCTCGGTAGAGTGCTATGGCATCACACAGTTCACAGCAACCTCCAACTCCTGGGCTTAGGCGATTCTCTTGCCTCAGCCTACCCAGTAGCTGAGACTAAAGGCACTTACCACACGCCTGGCTATTTTTTTATTGCAGTTCGGCCAGGGCTAGGTTTGAACCCAGCACCCTTGGTATATGGGGCCGGTGCCCTACCCATTGAGCACAGGCACTGCCCACAACTAAAATATTTTTTCTGCTATCCCTAATCATATGCTTATTACTTATACAAGTTCTGCCATCTACACAGAAAACTTTAAGTAAATGCACTCTTCCATAATCCCAATATATTTCCTTAAAAATTTTTAGAAGCTATATCAGAGAGTTTGGGGATCAATGAGAAGTTAGCACAGAGAAGAGCATTATTTGACGCTTCTCAAAACACACACACATTCAAGTATTAGTATTCTCTAACATGGTTAATGTCACTATTTTTATGCTATTTGTTGTTTTCCCTGCAGTGGTTACCATCTGATCAAAACAATTTGCATTTTGGAATAACTGTAGCATTCTGACACTTTCAATAATGCACAGCTTTGAATATTCTTAACAAATATTAAAATATGAACTTATTTTTCATACCCCCTATTTTTTGACTTACATATGTGAAATAATTAAATTACATACATGTCTGAGTAGTTCTGAATAAGGGTCAGCTTAAAAAAAGGCCAGGCATGGTGGCTCACGCCTGTAATCCTAGCACTTTGGGAGGCCAAGTTGGGTAGACTGCTTGAGCTCATGAATTCAAGACCAGTCTGAGCCAGGGTGTGACTGCATCTTACAAAACAGAGCCAGGTATTATGGTGAGCACCAGTAGTCCTAGCTGCTTGGGAGACTGAGGCAAGAGAATCACTGAAGCCCAAGAGTTTGAGGTTGCTGTGAGCTATGAGACTGTAGCACTCTACCAAGGGTGACAAAATGAGACTCTGTCCCAACAACAAGAACAAAAACGGTAAAGACATTTGATTGAACATCAGAAGACAACTTCATCAAAAACTAATGTCTTATGCTTTGAATAGTATAATCAAGAAAGTAAAAAATATCTGTGGAATAAGATAATATATTTGCAAATCATAAATCTTACAAGGAACTTATATCAAAACAGATAGAAAAAACTTACAAATCTATAATAAAAGGTAAATAATCCAATTTTGAAGTAGACAAAGAATTTGAATAAAGATTTCTCTAAGAAAGATACACAAATGCTCAATAAGCACATAAGAAAGATGAACATCATTGGTCACTAAAGAAATGCAAATCAAGACCTTAATGATATAGCTCTACACAGCCATAATGTGCTGACAAGGATTGGGAGAAACTGGAACATTGAACCATCGCTAGTGAGAACACAAAATGGTACAATCACTTTGGAAAACATTCTGCCAGTTCATCAAATTGTTAAATGGAATGTTACCAATATTACTCAATTTCTAGGTACACACCAAGAGAAACGAAACCATACATCCACACAAAGGTGTCATTCATAATAGCCAAAAGTGGAAACAACCCCTGAATCCTTCAGCTGATGAAAGGATAAATAAAAGGTGATGTAGTCATACAATGGAAAAGTGTTTGGCAGTGAAAATAAAAGAAAGTGCTTTTCACACAGAACCTTAAAACATTATGCCAAGCAAAAGAAGCCAGACTTCAAAGGCCATCTACTGCATGATTCTGTGTTTATAAAAAGTCCAGAATAGGGAAGGCTGTACAGACAGAGAGTAGATTCTTGGTTACACAGGGTAAAGGAGGGGAAAGGAGAGAACCACTGATAATAGGCACAGGGTTTGTTTTGGGATGGTGAATGTTTCAAAATTAGATATTAAGATGATTTCAAAGCTAAAAACCTTAGGTGGGGGCTTTAACTCTGTTTGTTAATTATATCTCAGTCAAGCTGTTAGAAAATTCAGAAGACAACATGTCAGGTTCATATCACTGTCAATTTTTACTATATTTACCTTATTTACTTTTTGTAATTTATTGCAAGTTTTCCTATACTGTCATTGATTACACCTTGATTTTAAAAGGTGAAGGTTTTGAAAATTGTTTGGTTATTATTCATTTGTATTTTCCTTTTCTGTTTTGTTTTCTTTAAAGGAATAGAAGAGATATTCATTGACAGAGGCTTAGAGAACTCACCGTCCACGTGACCTGAACAGTGGTGGGAGTCAAGACAACCGGAGTATGAAGACGGACGATGACATCTCCTAGTTCTTTCTGCACTTGTCTGTGGTCCACGCCTTGGGCTGGTGGGCTGATATCTACAGGTTAGATATGAAAACTTCTTTGTTACCAAAAGCATTGAAGCCTACATGCATAGGGTAATACCGTAATGATAGGGCATAATGGGAGACATGGTATGTATCTTCATTAAAAATATGTTAATGAATGAAAGCTTATAATCCTTCATTAAAACAGAGACATTGCTATTTTCTTATTAAAGTACAAAGTATGTGCTCTAAGATTTCTCTAGAATGACCAGCAATACATAGATGTTGGTAGAGTCAATGGTTTCTGGAAGTAGTAAATTGGGACACATCTGACAATGTCTGTGGAGTAGCTTGCTGAATCCTCTGTCCCCGGAGCAGGTTGCACTCCTGACTTGCTTCCATCTGGGAGCACAGAAGGAGAGGAGTGGGGGGTTAGGAGGTGAATTATGTCATTAAAGATAAACGGAGTGAAGGGAGAGAAAGGAAGGAACTCCTCAAATTCACAAAAATACTTTTGACAGAAAAATTTAGAATGCATATAACATGCCCTGAAGTAATAAATTGTGAGCAGTACGCCCATATCCGACAGGAGGTCAGGCAGCTGCTCTAGGAGTGGGGGGGGGGGAGGAGGAAAGAACAGGGATGTTTGACATGTTTACCTCCAGCCATGTGTCCTTATGCCTCTCTAAGCACAAGTCACCAACTACTACTCTATGGTCCACAAACTCTGTGTCCCTTAAGAAAAAGTAAGTTATAGACAGCCAAGTCCATCTACTTGATACAAGCACTGAATTTCCACATACACTCAAAAATCAGCTTCTGGTGCCCCTGAAGGTTAAGTTGAATTGCTTTTCTCCGACTACTTTATTTAAGGAAGGAAGTCCAATTTAAAATGATTTATTTTCCTAATATTGTTTTCTACTATTTTCTCAGGCCACAATGCAGTACTTGGCAAAATTATGTTTAAGTGCATATCCCAACTGTGACTTAAACAGGGTACAATAACTTGAAAAGAAACACAAATAAATGGGAATCCTATGTCGGTGATTTTTTTTTTTCAGGTTCCATCTTTTTCATTCTTAACATAAATAGCAAGGTGAAGTTTTATTTGATTTGAAAAAAAGAAAAGAGTCCCTTTAGGTGGAAGGTATTAACCTTGCTGATACATGTCATCTATTTCGATGTTGATAGGGCAAGTATTTTAAACTTTAATGAAATAAAAGATTTCTAGATTCTGTGGACTTTCAGAACTTTGAAAATAAGAGCTCACAAAGGGAAGTGCTCTTTGATAAAAAGTGCTAGCAGAACGCAAAGCCACTGACAGTGGGATATCAAAAACTCATCCTTACAGTCAGACACAATACATGTGTTTTTCCATTAAATATCTATTAAAAGAACACGGGTCTTTTGGTCTACATAGTCTTTCAACAGGAACCAGTCAAGTCACAAACAAATTTCATTAATCTTTTTTGACCTTTTCTCTGAGCTTCATTTTATGAGTCACAACTTAGTGACTGCCGCCGTTACTGAAAAATCAAGGAAATCTCCCGGATTTGATCACATCAACATTTTTCCCGCTCTTTTTCTCTACCTTCCACTGAAGCTGCACACAACATCCCTTTCTATCCACAAGGGTATCAACCACCTAAGCACTCTCATTTCTTTACTTAAGATTGTATTTCTCTTCTATTTCAAATTCAATAATTTAATTTGCTCATTAAATTCAGATACACTGAGAGCAACTGTTTCTAGGCAAGGTGAGATATAACTAGTTTCAGATCTTCAGATTCCTTGTTGTGCTTTTTATTTCTCCTGAGACAGCTTCTTTACCTACAGGCCCTTTATCACTGTGGAAAATTAATCACATTACTGCTTAGAGAACAATAGCAAAGTGGTCTTCCCTCCTCCCCTAACTGTCATCATGTCAGCAATGTTACAGAGTCACGTGGTGACTTTATTTCACGCGATTCCTTTAAGGCACCCTTCCCTGTTATAATAGCATGCTAGTTACTATCATTGAACTACATTGTAATTATAATAATATTTTATGGCTGTATGGTGCTTTTCACTGAATAAAAATACTACTTTAAATTATATCTTGTTCAAAGCCTTTTACAAATAAGAGATAATTAACCCTTTCTGAATAACCCTGTGGGAAGTGGGTTCTAACAAATAATAAAACTACCATTTCTATTTTATTAATTCTCTTCACCTACTAGGAGGGGGGAGACTACAATGTACCATTGTAGTTAGTGAGAGGAAGGTTACTAAGCCTGGAATGATGGAATCTCCCATTTTGAAATCGTATTTTAATATGTTGGGATTTTATTAGTTAAATCATTGCATTCCTCAGGAAGAAACCTGATTTCCTGCTTTCTGAAATAAATGACTCTTGATCATTTGATTTAGTGAAATATATTTCACTAGTGGTTATAAAACTCGCACATCAGCATTACAAAGATGTTTTGTTAAAACAGATTCTGGGCTCCAACTCCAGAGCATGAGTTGGAACCTGAAAATCTGTTTCCAGCAGTCCCCGATGATGCAGATGCCGCTTACCTGAGAGCCACACGTTGACTATAAAAAGAGGATTCATAAATAATAGGAAATAACGTTGATCTCCTTATCTGGGAATCTATTCATTAAAGACCACTTTTCTACTGTATAATTAATTTCAAAGAAGGAGAAACATCTTTTGCCTTGTAAGACAGTGAAGCCTTAATTGACTGGATTCACTCTCACTGTGCACATGTTCCCAATTGTTTTGTTCACTTGCAACTCAGTAGACCCTGAAAGCTCCAGCAGTAGGATGGTCTCACCAGGGTGAGTCCTGAGCTTTCTTCTTCATTGGGTAAAGTCTAGTGAATCACTGTAGAAAGCATCACAGACACATTTACTTTTCCTCAGGCAATCCCCTTGTTCTTCAATATCTGTGTGACACTTCCTTCTAGAACCAGTTATGTTAACAGCTGTCGAGATTACCTTGTGTACGCACAGGATCCGACATAGGGCTCGGGTCACTGAGACCTTGGGGGTTGATCGCTCTGACCATGAATAAGTAGATGGTGTTGGGCCGCAGTCCTCTCACAGTGTACAGGGTGGTCTTTACGTGGTTTGCCACCGTCTGCCAGCTATTGCTTACTGATTGGCTGAAACACGAACAGAAAGTTCACTTAAAGAACGGGCATGAGAAGACTGGAAATGGAATTGGGTTTCAATGACAAAAGTTAATGGCTGAAAATTAAACACGCACACACACAACACTTGAAGTGTTCAGCCCAATAAATGAAACGTTTGGATGATTTCGGTTTATTCAACAACAAAGCTGAGCCCACCTAACAAAAGTGCCATGCACAACAAAATTAAACTCAGCCCAGGAGATGTGACAGCCCTTTGCTAATGCACAGCAGCCCACTAAATGAATACCTGTAAAAGGAACAGAGGCCAAGATCACAACATCAAGTTTATACAATAAGTATGGTCCTCGTAAATGCATATATATACCTTGAAAAGAATTAACCTGCAGAAAGAATAAATGGACTACAGAGTAAATTATGCCAATACAGTTTCCTGTTACAAGGTGTGTTTTCTTTTGCATCAATTCCACATGCAATATTCTAATAGAGCCTTCTAAAACTATACATCTGTAAAAGAAGAAAGGAAGCATGTAATGAATATTTTTCCCCTTGGTTACATATTTAATAAAATTGTACATTACACAGTATTGTGATTTCTCATCTCAAAATGGTGAAATACCTCTGAATCTGTGTGTGAGGACCCCTCTACAGCTAGCCATAGACGGACGCTATTTTAGAACTGTGTCTAAGGTCAGAGGCTATTTTTGCGCCAAAGGAGCAGAAGATATGATTTTCAGGATGATCTGCTTATTTTTCAGATAAGCGTAAGTACCAAAGCATAAAAATTATAGAAAAATAGTATGTTGAAGTTTGAAAACTAAGTATCTGTCATTACTTTAAATACGGATTAGAGATACCTAAAAAGAAAAGTGATTGTCCTAATGTTTACAAAGATCAGTGGCTACCCATTACATTTTATAATATCAAATACAAGTACATTGTTATGGAATATTAAAGTACGTTTTCCCATTTGTACCAATATTTTATCAAATTCCCATAAGACAATTTTATGATGACATTTATAGTCTGTATCTTTACATTGTTGACAATTATTTCAAATAACCTGTGAAAACATCTTTTTCTTTTTGCAACTAGAAGCATATAGAATAAATTTATCAACTGGTTCTTAATCGTCTCTCAGGAATTACTAATAGATGTATTTTAAAATACAGAATTATTTTAAGTTCTTCTCTAATTATTAGGAATAAAGATTACACAGCCCCATGTCTCTATAACTTTAAAAGTGCCTATGCCTAATTCTATTACTTTCTGCTTAGTTCTTATGCCCAAATTCTCATCTTAAATCCCTAAAATGATCAGGGTTAAAAAAAAAAAAGTTATGTCATGAACTAGATCACTACAGAAGTAGGCATGGATAAAGCATATTTAATCTTGTCATTACCTTATAAACAACAAATGTAGTCTCGTTTTTGAATACAGTAAGATAGAAAAGATCAATACTTAAAAGGCATTGGTTGACAATGCCCTTAAAAGAAAATAGCAGAATACCTCAAGTGTTCCTTTAGAATATACAAACTAAAAAAAATGGAGAAAAAGGAACTGTCCCATACCTGAAAGCTTCAATGATATATGCACTTGCTGGAAGGGTTCCAGGGGTACCTGGTTGCCAAGACAAGGTGACACTGTTCTTAGTAACATCAGTGACCTGCGGTTTGGATGGTGGCCCTGGCAGGTCATTTAAATCATAATTTTTACTGATTGTTGCTCCAGACTCTATAGAGGAGAGATAGAAACACTTCATTCCTGATTGCATAAGCTGACAATAATGCTTCAAGAAAGGAAACAGCATCTTAAAGGAGTCAACCTAGATGGTAAGCAATTCATCTCCATGAATCAGACGCATGTCAGTATGACGTACGCTTCTCTTAAATGTTCATAAGTAAAACCTTTATTTTTACACTTAATCACTAGCATTCCTTGTGCTTTAGAGGAAACAAAATAACAAGATTATCAAGGACAAATGTACTGAATTTCACAAATGCGATTCTTTTTTGCAAACTCATGCATGGATCGAAAAGTGGCATTGAGTGTAAAGACTTAAATTGACATTCATTGAATTGCAAATCTTAACCTCTCCTTAACTTATTTGATAATGAGCTATCACTAACAGGGCTCAAGATGTCTGCGATTAAGATAATTCACAAAGCACTCACCTGTCACATCCAGCACTGCACTCCAGGATGTCTCCCCACTTGAACTTGTAGCCACACAAGTGTAGGTGCCAGTATCAGAAATCTAGCATACATGGAAGGGAGTGAATTATTGTTTTAATCTATTTGTAGAATAATTACTTAATGTCAATGAGAAAATATTTAATTTATCTAAATGAGTTGTATTGTTAGGGGTCCAAATTATGCATTACAGTCCATCATATGTATACATAAAATATTAAAATAAACTCATATGTTATTTATAACATTAAATCAAATGAGTTTTTATTTTTAAATTCAACGACTAAATAATATTTATCTGATAAATTCTACTTGCCCCCTGGTAATACTCATTCCTTAACTCCGTTTTATGGTAAGGTTTATCATATCAGAGATAGATATAGACAACTTAGGACAAAATGTATTCAAATTCCTATAAACTTTCAGAAAATAGGTTATGCAAAATTGCCCTCTCTCTCTCAAACAAAATGTTTCAATGAATAAAATATATCCAAGTTAAAAAAAAAAATGGAAAGATAGGGGGCCATACTTTCTTTCTTTTGAAAAACTTTGGAAAAATCAAACAATTTTTTTTAAGAGAACTGAATTTTTCCTTTAAAAAGGTCAGTATCATTCACATGTAAACTTTAGCAGTGAAGCAGTGGATAAAATAAAATATCCTTAAAAAACAAACTATGGCTATGGAGACTGCAAAATTAAGCCAAGGGGACCATTAAAATAATACAGTTCATAACTTTGTTTTAAAGCATACTTAAAAAATGTCATTTTATTGAATATTAGAAAAGTTAATAATTTCTAAAAGTTAATAATTTCTTAATAATTGAAGAGTGGCAAAAGACTTTCAGAAAAAGCTGATAATATAATTAAGAGTTCTCTCTTACAAATGTAAAAAGCAGAAGATTCTATGATTATACCTTAAAATATACCCCAAACTCAAAAAAATAAAAGCAAGTCTCCTCTCTGTGATTAGTCTTGTGGGCTTAGGTTGCAAACAACATTCATTGGCATTATTTTAGGGGTATTGAGTGATATTGAGAAGAGATACTGATGACTAAACAGAATAAGACAAGGTAGAAGGCATAAAATAAAAATTCTATGATGAATTTGAGTCTAATTGTTGATGAAATATAAAAGCTGATAGAATATTGCATCTATTTAGTTCAAAAGGTAAGTGTATCAAAGACTCAAGTTTTCACAATTGATTCTCAGGTAAATCATTAATGCATAGATGTTACTGCTATTTTATTATCTTAATTAATTTTAAGTGTTATTATATATTTTAACTTAAGTTTCAAATTGCCGTGGTGTGCCATTCTTTGCCAGATTATTGCTATACAATTGTCTTCTATTACACAGAGGAATGATGTCGGTCACCATTGTGGAGAGAAACATCCTTCCCAATGTGCCTTTGTATGCATTATCGTCATTAGAAACCTTTGCATTTAAGAAGCATCACTCACAAACTAAATATAATGAGCTGAGGCTGGATCTTAATGGGATGTTCCTTTGAATATGGTCTGTGAAAGAGTAAAAGAATTTGCATTTTATTATAGCTGTTGAACTAAAATGTAGCACTTGTTATTACTTGCAAATGCTAAAAGAAAGTGTATGTAGGTAATGCTTCTTCACTGTATCTCCTTGTCATTGTGTGGAGGTACAGGCCTGACACTAGCTGCGGTAGGTATGTTTTAATGAGTAGTGGAATATTCTACTTCTTACAAGATACAGATTCTGTTACCAATTAGCTGGACTACGAGAACACACTATTCATCACGTTATTTTTTCCCCTGTTGCATTAAGTACTAAAAAAGAAATGGTAAGACAGAAAGGAATATGACCTACAGAAATGCTTTGGACCAAACTAGGGAAGTACGAGAGCCTATTTTTACCTCTCTTTAAAGCCAGTCATCTTATAGAAAAGGAACAATGTTTTCATCTTGGAGGTTATCAAAAATAATAACCAAAACCTAAATATCATTGATAAAACTCATTTCTGCAGCATCACCACCCTCCTTTCCCTTTCTTTAACTTTATATAATGACTTCCCTTGTCGGTACTGCTTCACATCTTTTCCATTCTTTTTCCTTTATTCTTTAGTAGTTGCTTTAAAAAGAGATTAATGTGGTAGTAAACTGCATCACCTCCTGCCTCCTTGTACAGCTGGCTGCAGACAAGCTCCTAGGAGCTGGCATCTCAGAGACCATTCAAAAGCCTGTCAGAGGGCTCGAAGTTTCTCTGACGTCGTCAAGCACCCACTTTCAATTGCTTCTTTCAAGCCCTGCTAGGAATCTTGACTACTCAAGCATACCTTTTAATTCAGGGATACATGAAAATGCATTAACCTCCATGGCCCAAATCTGCCTTTAGCTCCGAGAGAGAGCTTAAAGTGTTTACACAAAGAGAGTTAGCATTAATTTTTTTAATAACTCCCATTTTGTTCAAAGAAGCTTAACAACTTATAATTCCTGAAAGGAAGCTAAAAATATGTCTTTTTTTTTTTTTTTTTTAAGACAGAGTCTTACTATGTCACCCTTGGTAGAGTGCCGTGGCAACAGAGATCACAGCACCCTCAAACTCTTGGGCCTATGCGATTCTCCTGCTTCAGCCTCCCAGGTAGCTGGGACTATAGGCATCCACCACAACACCTGGCTAATTTTGTTGCAGTTGTCATTGTTGTTCAGCTGGCCTAGACCGGGTTTGAACCCACCACCCTCAGTGCATGTGGTTGGTGCTGTAACCACTGTGCTATGGGCGCTGAACCTAAAAATATGTCTTAATTTACTTTTCTTTTACCATAACTTGGTAACATTTTTTCCTAGAGTGATAATTAATGCCTGTGTCTCAAAAATCAAGTTAATTATATATTAATTATATTAATAAATTAAAAATTTATGCTTTTGTGCAAGCAATAAAAATACAATAATTCTTTCTTTTGTCATATAAATCTATATGACATAATAATAATAAACAACTAGATAAACATATTCCCATTGTAAGAGGAGAATCCTCCAAATTGTAATCATTTTGAAATTTATATAGTTAAAAATTTTTACCTTCCTTCATGGCTGCAAAATGAAGAAATTCTACAACATTGTTTTGTTTTGTTTTTCTCTTTCTTGGCTTGCAACTTCTACCTAGACTACAGATTTTACTAAGTCGCTCCTCTACTGATTCATTTTTCTTCACTTTCTTTGACTCTCCTCTACTGAGTCGATTTTTCTTCAGACACTATCTCATCAGCTGTGTTAGTTCATTCCAATCTTATAATTGCAATTACAATACACTCTCCAGCTTTAGCATAGCATTTGCTACATGGGGGTAAAGGAAGAGATTTACTATACTCAGTTGAATCAGTTGAATATACTGGCAGGGGACAGGTAGCCTTCATGATAACAACTCTCTGGTATTTACACGTCAGGTAATCCTTCACCTGGCATGTGGGTGGGAACTGTTGACTTGATTCTGGTGAATGTCATAGGAGTGTCAGGAAGTCATATTTGTGATTACACAGGATTGTGTTGCCCATTTTGCCAGAGAGACACTTTTTGGCTGACTTGGATGAAGCAAGTTGTCATGTTGGAAAGATCCACACATCCCAGGACTAAAGGCTGTCTCCATCAAACAGTCAGCAAGAAGCTGAGACTGTTAGCCCAGGAGCCACAAGGCACTGCACAGGACTAACAATCATATTGATTGAAAGTAAATCCTTCCTTCATCTTCATATGAGACCACAGCCTAATTGATACTTGAATGTGGAAAACCCTCCCACAGAAGACCTACCTAAGTGGTGTCCAGGCTCTAAAGGTACAGAAACTCTGATACAATAAAAGGGCATTGTTTTAAGCCTCAATAGTTTCACCTATATTGTTACATTGTAATAAACAATTAATATCCATAACCTCATGCTTTATTTTGAGTTGATCCTGGAGTAGGCCTGACTTGTTAAGTTGCTAGAAATGGTCGCTCCCTGTCATGTAAACTTCATTTTAAAAAACCACCAAAGGCATGTTCTTATTCATGGGTTTAAACCTACACAGCAACTTTAACCTAAAATCCAAGGTTTTCCACCAATAAGCCCAACCTGTTGCCCATGTACTCAGCCTCATCTCTTTATTTTTTTCACACAACTGTTTGGACAAGGAACTTCACCCATATTTCCCTACAATCTTCCTTCACTAATAATAGTAAACATTGCTTTCAAATTATTTTGAATATCCAACTACCATTTCTACTTTTATTGACTGTATTCCCATGGGATGGGATTCAGGAACAAAAGTTTCACGTTCTGTTATGAATTTATGAGTAACATCAACATGAAGAATTTCAGTTTATCATTTTTAAAATAAGAAATAACGTAACCTATTTTACAATGTGTGGTACTAATGCTGGAATGTAGGATCTTAAGTTCAGCCCACAGTTTTTCACCAGAGCAGTGCTTCTATAGTGGAAGTCTCACATACAAGGCAAACGTTACTTACCCTTAAATTCTTAATCTGCAGAGTTCCTTGCTCCTGTATAGTTGCTCTTGGATCTCTGCCCAGAAAAGTAAAGCCCTCCTTTAACCAGCTAATTACAGGAAGAGGATCGCCAGTGGCTTTGCATTTCAGCAATGCTGTCCCATCTACTGCTAGTGTTTGGTTGGCTGGACCTTGTAGAATTATGGGTGGAGGTCTATCTGTCAAAACTAAAAAATAAAAGTTTTTTTTAGGATATTTTAATGTCTATGAAATCCAGTAGTCTTGATATACTGATGTTGAAAGTAAGGTTACAACTCCAAAGTTATACATATTATTTATAACTTTATTATGGACATATTAAATCTATGTCTGTCATCTTTACATACTATACCTACATCTATATACACTATACTAAGGGCATACTGTTTTTAATATCTCACTCTCCATTAATTATAATTGAAAGGATGTTGGGATAAATTCTGATAATTTAGAATTTCATTTTTAATTGTCTTGATAGGTTTATGTCAGTAATTCACAAAACATTCACTTATTTTTCATGTTGCTATTTAACAAAACCTGTGAAGCATCAGTGGGGCAGTTAATTTTTAATTTTGCATTATTATAAATATGTGTCTAGTACATAATTCTAGTGTTCATGATACTACTTGTGTGCTATAATTACATAGGCTAAATTTTCTACTGATGCTAGAATATTAGATTATAAATAATTTACTTCAAAAATTGTGACACTGGGTCTTCAAATTACAGTTATATTATTTGTATGATTTGATTTAATTAGTGCTGATAATTAGGGAAAAATAAAAAGCAGTCTAAGTAAACAATATGGTATGATAAAAAACAGTTTCCATACATAGTCCGTGTTTATGCATATGTCATAAGACCATTATTTACATTGTTAGGAAAATAGGAGTTTAATTGGAGGTGAGATTTCATCTAGAATTCATTCGAAATTATCTTATCATCAAACAAATATACCCAGGTCCAACAAAGGCTTTCTTAAGAGAAAGTTCTATAAACTGTAGCATAAACATTACAGACTTTGGTTAATGATCCAAAATGTACTTTTTATCATATGTATTTACATGTAACATATAAAATATGTTATTTTAAATATAGCAGAGCATTTATATGTATGTATGTATATATGTGTGTCTGTCTATATATATATATGACTTCCACGGGGGAACAAAAGAATGGTGGATGGTGGATTCTAATTATTGTTAAGCAATTCAGAAAAGAAATAGCATCTTTTATAAGAAAGGTCATCTTGTATTATATTGTACATAATAAAAAAATTTTGCTAAATGCTCACATTTCATTTGCCCATCAGCTATTATCAATATCAGTTTATATTACTATTTAGTTCCCAATTTATATGCATCGTTTTTATTCCTATAGTTTACAGTTTTGAGGAAGAAAACATTAAATTTAAGGAGGCCTTACAGAGTCTACCATGAAAAGGCCAACCAATTTTATTACACTTAAAATTTACGAAATGGTCCCTACATATGAAAATACTATGGACTTTAATCAACATAAACCTAATATATCAATGATAAAAACCTTAAAAACAATAAAAAATGACTTATTGTTTGCAAAAAATTAGAAGGATTGTAGCTTTTCTTCATCAAATTCTTCAATTAAGAAAGAAATAAAATAATCTTAAATAATGAGGAATTACAATATTATAACTATTACGACTCATTGGGTAATAATAGAGCAAACAGAAATGCAAACTGAAAGCTTCATGGAATTCATTTTCTTTATGGGTCATGGGTCAAAAATAGGCCAATGGACGAATGCTATGAATAAATTTTTAATTCGGTGAGAAAGTGAGTCTGTGTTACTGGAAGAGAACACTACTTATTAAATTTCAAATGATGTTACATTTTTGTTTCAAATTAAATATCCATGCCTAATTCAGTTAGCTTCTTAGAACCTGCTTTTATTGTCATATCCCTGAAATCATTAGATGTAGGCAAAGATCATTTAATTAGTTGTTTATTTTTCTTTTTACTACCCAAATGAGTAGTGCCTCACCTTTTGAATGAATGATCAATAAAGTAATTGAAAATCTCCTGACCAGAAGGAATTTTCAGTTTCAAAGATGTTGTGAGTAAAAGATGACCACAGGTTTCCATGACACTAATGTCAAAGGTTAAATGGACATTTAGGGATTCCAGTGATCTGTGAACAACTCCCTGGTCTTGTCTAAGTATGCATTATAAATCCTCAATCAACCCCTTATATAAGATCATGTTGTGGCATTTATTGTCAACATAAGATATAAATACACTTCATCCCTCCAGACTTTTCAGATTCTGTTGGTTCTACTCACAAAATTCTCACGACAATTTTCTAAGAGAAAAAGGTAGAGCAGAAGAAAAGGAAATATAAAAAACAGTGGCAGTGAAATAATGAGAAGTTTTTTTAAAGAAATATTTTGAGACTTTTGTATTACAACATCTTAGCTCAATCTATGTTCAGTAAAATAATTGTGCAACATGCCGTCTTTTATCACCATTAGAAATTTCATTTTATATGAATGCTTGAATTCAAAGTATTTCCAGAAAACTAGACCAAGCACAAAAAAATGTAACAACAGAAACATTGATAGAGTACCAGTATGCCCCAAAGGTACTGCAGGTTTAGTTCCAGACCACCCAAATAAAGCAAATATTGCAAAAATTCCCAGTTCACATATAACTTATTTTTATATTAGTGTGTAGTCTATACATGTCTTAATTTAAAAATATTTCATTGCCAAAAAATGCTAATGATCATGTAATCAAGTCCTAATTTTTTGCTGATGTTGGGTTTTGCCTTGACATTGATGATCTGCTAGAGTGGTGGTTGGGGAAGATTGATGAGGCTGTGGTAATTTCTTAAAACAAGACCACAGTAAAGCTCACCACGTCAATTGACATTTCTTCCACAAAAGATTTCTCTATAGCTAGTCATGCTGTTTGAGAGCATTTATCCACAGTAGTTTGGAGTCAGTCCTCTGAAGCCCCATTGCAGCTAATCAACCAAGTTTATGTAATATTCTGAAACCTTTGCTGTCATTTCAACAATTCCCAGTTCACATATAACTTACTTTTATATTAGGGTATAGTCTATACATGGCTTAACTAAAAAGCCTGTTACCCAGGCTAGAGTGCCCTGACATCAGCCTAGCTCATAGACACCTGAGACTTGGGGATTCAAGTGCTCCACCTGCTTCACCACACCAAGTAGCTGGGACTATAGGTGTACAACGCCAGGCCCTGCTAATTGTTCTATCTTAGTAGAGATAGGGTCTTACTGTTACTCTGGCTGGTCTTAAACTCAGAGCTCAAGGGATCTTTTGACCTCAGCCGCCAAAATTGCTAAGATTACAGGTATGAATCATCCACTCCAGCCTTATGAATATTTTTTAATAGTGTCTAGAATGGTGAATCCATTCCGGATAGTTTTTAATCTACCTTGTCCCCAAACCATTTATGGAATCATTATTTATGCCTGTTTAGCCTTAAAAAATGTATTTCTTAAATGATAAGACTTTAAAGTCAAAATTACTCCTTGATCCATGTGATACAGATAGATGTTGGGTTAACAGACATGAAAATAACATTAATTTATTGGTATTTCTCCACTAGAACTCTTCAGTGATCAACCATATTATCAATGAGCAGTGATGTTTTCAAAGAAATATTTTCATCTGAGCAATAGGTCTCAAGAGTATACTTGAAATATTCAGTAAACCATGCTGTAAATCAGGCATCCTCAAACTATGGCCCGTGGGCCACATGCAGCCTGCCTAGGACATTTATCCGGCCTGCCGGGTGTTTTTGCCACTGCTGCCTGTCCTGCTTAGCAGCTGACTCATCCCGGGGCCTGCAATTTGGCCCTCCAACAGTCCGAGGGACAATGAACTGACAACCTATTTAAAAAGTTTGAGAACCCCTGCTGTATATAGTTATACAGTCACTTAGGTATCTGTCCATCTATAGAGCACAGTTAGAGTAGATTTAACATAACTGTTATGAGCCCTAGAATTTTTAGAATGATGAATGAGCATTGGCTTCCACTTAAAGTTACCTCTAAGAAGGTAGAGTCATTAGCCTTGTTTTTTGAATCTTTAAAGCCAGGCATTGACTTCTCTTTAGCTTTGAAAAGTCTAGATACTGTCTTCTTCCAACGTAAGGCTGCTTTATCTACATTGAAGATTTATTGTTTAGTGTAGCCACTCTACTAATGATCTTAGCTAGATCTTCTGGATAATTTGCTGCAGCTTCTACATCAGCTCTTAATACCTCACCTTGCACTTTCATATTCTAAAGGTGGCTTCTCTCCTTAGACTTTCTAAGCTACCCTTCACAAGCTTCAAACACTTCTTCAGCTTCCTCACTTCTCTCAACTTTCACAGACTTGGAGAGCGTTGGGTCATATTCTGGCTTAAGGGAATGTTTTCACTAGTCAATCTCCTATCCAAACCATTAAAACTTTCTCTGTATCAGTATTAAATATGTTTCACTCTTATATCATTTATTTTTCATTGGATTATCATTTTAACTTTCTTCAAAACCCTTTTTGCATTCAGATTCCTGGCTAATTTCTTTGAGCAAGAGGTCTAGCTTTTGGCCTGTCACAGCTTTCAGTATGCCTTCCCCACTAACCTATGCCCCCTAATCAATTCTAGCTTTTTATTTAAGTGAGTGCTGCACTTGAACACTTACAGGTCATCATAAGGTTATTAATTGGTCTAATTGAAATGTTGTTGTGTCTCAGGGAATAGGGAGGCCCTGAGACAGAGAGAGGGAATATGGGAACACACATATTCACTGATAAAATTCACTGTCTTATTGGGTATGGCTTGGGGAACCCCCAAACAAATTCAAAAGTATCAGCAAAAATCACTGATTACAGATCACCAAAACAAATATAATGAAACAGCTTAACATATTATGATAATTGCCAAAATGCAACATAGAGACCTGCAAAGAGCCCATACTGTTGGACAAATGGCACTGATAAACTTCTTTGACTAAGGTTCACCTCAAACTTTCAAGTTTTTGCGAAATCATAATGTCTGCAAAGAACAAAGTTAAATGCAATAAAACAAGATATGCCTGCAATCACTCATTTCTCTGAACATATGTTTTCATTCTGCAATGGAATTTCAATTGGCTCTAAAATGCCCTGTATCATACTACAAATATATGTTCAAAATGAAAATAATGTTTCACATATTAAGGCATTCACCTATTTCAAAAACTAAAAACTATGAAAAGAAGCTAATTCATCAGTGAATATCTGTTAATTTAATATTTAGGAATAAAGTTATGTATATGTGTGTATATATGTATATATTTAGTTCTTATAGTTTGATTTCTATACTTTTAAGCCCAATAACTCTATAATCTCTATTCAATGTTTCTACAAAAGGATCTAGACTTTGTGAGTACCCATTTAAGTAAAAATCAATTTAGGAATTCATATTCAAGCCAGTGGTAACAAAATGCTCAGAATCATTTCAGCTAAATATTTAAACTTGGCTATCACTTTTTAAATTTTGATCTCAGAAACAAAGCTAGAATAATGAGTCTTTTGTTGAGATACCATTAACTAATCTAAGTTTTCTGAATTTTTCCTTTTTATTTTGTTGGATGTAATTCAGAATATCCACCTGTTTCATGGAGCATTTCAGTCATATCAACTGGCTATTTTAATTTATCAGTTTAGCATCTTTTTTCAAATATCATTTGCCTTTCTACAAGAATTTCTTTATTTAGAAACATTTTAGAATTAGTGTTTTGTAAAATTCTACAAAAACCTAAATTACAGCAGGTATCTCTAGGTTGGAATGTTATATGATGATATAAAATAAGCCTAGACTTTAGCCAGAATATTTTATTTTTCAAGTATATGTATCTAGACACTTAAGTGATAAAAGAAAACACAAGGTGTTTAATATGATAAGTAATTATCTTGTATTCTTTTAAAGAAATACAGAAGAATCAAAGATCTTGCTCACTTAAGGAAAAATTTCTCATCACAGCTACCCTTGAGCCTGACTTCTCCTTTCAGTCCCAAGGCAGTAAATCTCCACAGCATCAGCAGGTGCAGCTGTTAAGAGCTCAGTGTTCCTGCAGCCAATGTTTGTCTATCCTATTTATTCCCATTCCTGGCATGTCCCTGAAGCAGGTCATACCATGGACAGATTTTTTAAAATAGTGCCTTTGTATCAATTTTAAATGACCTTTTAATCTACATGTCAATTTGAATTTTATGGAAGTATATTGAATTTCACCAGCAGTGAAAAAAGAGCATCAGAGAGGCCACAAACCATAGCTCTTCTATCTTAGAAGCCAGTGCTAGGGAGCGAAACAGCAAGACAAAAGCTAAATCCCTCAGAAACATAGAAGACCAAGAAAGAATTTTTTTTTAAATTTAATATATCAAAATGTAGGGATACAATTATTGCTCAGAGGTTCACAAAACAGCTAACCCCCGCTGGCTGTCAACTGGAGCACATAGCTGCAGGGGAGAGATCAGAGTATGCAGAGCGCCACATCCTTTTCAACTTTCACTATCAATGTAGGAGTCTCGGTTAATATTTAAAGTACAAGTGTGCATAGAAAATAACAATACCTTTAGCACATCAATACTTTGGAAAGCACTTAATTAATGTAACTTGTGCAGGTATGGTATAATTAAAGTCTTAAGTATGCCCTACCGTGATAAGCTAACCAAACCTCATTCCTGTTTCATTGATAATATTAAAGGTGATAGCTTCTCCTTGTAGAGTAAAATACAATCATTAATGTCTATTAGAAGCAATTCTGTCAGTGTAAAATCAAATAAAAGTGTAGAGATTGCATTTCTATAGAAATCGAGTGTGAGGTCATTTTTTAAGAATAATGCATCATCATTAATATTATTTTTTTGAGACAGGGTCTTGCTCTGTTACCCCAGCTAGAATGCAGTGGCATCATTACAGTTTACTGTAACCTCAAATTCCTGGGCTCGAGGGATCCTCTGGCCTCATCCTCCTGAGTAGCTGGAACTACAGGTGCATGTCACCATGCCAGCTAATTTTTCTATTTTTTGTAGTAATGGGGTCTCACTATGTTGCCCAGGCTGATCTCAAACTCCTAGTCCCAAGTGATCCTCCTGCTTTGGCCTCCCAGAGTCCTCGGATTATAGACATAAATCACTATTCCAGGATCATCATTACATTTGTTAACAATTAAATAAATTGCTTCTGATTTCTTTCTTGGAAAAATAAGTGTTATTAAATTAGGGGGAATTATAAACTATTAAGAAGGGATGTTGCTTTAACCTAAATTCAGACTTATCAGATAGGCACTTATCTAAATAATTTAACAAATAAGAAAACTCCTCATGGTTAAAGTGTATATTGAAATAAAAATCAAAACATTATATTCACAAGACAAATTTACAATAATAGCGCACCATCAGTAACTTCCAGTTGAGCTTTTGCTAAAATGCTCCCTGCCACTGTTAAGGCCTGGCAGATGTAGTAACCTGCGTCCGAGCGCTGAATGTTGGTAATCGTGAGGTCTCCAGTTGGTGACACTGAGTATCTACTGTTGGGCTGCTGGGGTTGGTTTGGGAAAAGTAGGTTCTGTGGAAACAAATACAATCCCATCAATATTATTTTCCCACTTGTAATAAAGATTATTTCAACAATAACTACTACACTTATGACAATATGTTAAGAAAAAGATAATACAGATTTTAAAATGTGTGATACAGAAATGTCTGAGTAGCATATAGTGGGTTTCACTGGAAAACATTTTTCAAAATGTGAAAATAACACCCTCTAAGAAGTCAGCATGTTCTAGTTGAAAGAGCAATTATCTACATTTTTCTATTAGAGTCTGGATCTTTATCTGAGCTATTTACTCTCTCCTGACTTTCTACTACTTACTAAGATCTCTGAAACATGGTTTTCTCATTTGAAAAATGGGTAGAGTAATGCATGTCCAATTCAACTCCTAAAACCTTGTGACGCTCTCTCCTGCAATATTAACTGTGTATGTGCTTTATTGATTCTACAACATAAAAGAATGCAAAACTATAATTACTGCTGATCATTTTGAACACTTGATATATCAACTGAGTTTCTCCTAAAGATGTTCAAAGGGATGCAATAACTTATGCCATAAGGATTCCACAGGTACTAGTAGCTTTGATGGGAGTTATAAACAAATACTGCTCATGGAAAATAAAAGATAAGCAGATTACTAAAAATAAAAAGGAAGTGGAATATTTTTGAAAGTGTGCATGTTGCTTTAAACTTCACAATATTATATTCTTTTTAAAATTTGTTTTTGCTTTCATCTCATATAAAATACAGGTACCCTAATCACAAATTTCAAAAGTTCTTACATGAGAACAGTAACATCAATTCGGATGACCTAGGTTGCTTTACTGTTGTTCAATTAAGAAAAACATTTGGGGATAATAAATCATATTGAGGTATGTTTCCAAGTTGGATTATAAATAAGGACATATCAATTTTTATGTTGTATTTACTTACGAAAAAAGAACATGATAACCCTCTGGGATCTGTGCCTTGATATAGTAATTAATTTTCCAAGTTTGTAATTAAACAGTTTCAATACGTTGCAATCAGGAGGTAATAACATTCAATTAAAGGCACAAGACACATTTTCACCTTAAAATGTTTTTACCCTTGAAGTAATACCAATGGAAGAGGATAAAATAGGGTATTAACACTTTTCAATTACACTAAATGACTTTAATCCAGCAAATGATGTCCTACTTTAATTAGAAGCTCTTCTCTTTATTGCAACATGATGGATGTCCACTTTATTAGATTCAAGTGTGACACTATAAGCCCACTTTACATAAACATTACCATGTTATTAAACTCCTTCTAAAAGGAGTGATGTTTGCTACCATGTCAAGAATATAATTTCAATATGCTATTGACCTCTTATAAAATGCACACTACTAAATAAGCCTGGACATTTTCACACATATGAAACATAATTTGAGTACAAGTTGATTCTCCTGTAGAATCCAAATGTATTAATGAAATAACCATCTAAGAGAAAAGGGTTTAAATTTTAAAGCCACTTGAAAATGATACAATACCTCAAAGTGTGCACTTTCCTACAATTAGCCATTAGAAAACTAATTTACATAGCACTAATGCATCAGATGGGCATCATTCTCTCTGGGATCACTTCCTCTACAATGTAATATCAGTCCACCTTCTAAATGAGTCTTTAACATGGAAAATGGCATTTGATGCAGGTTAACCCATCATCTCTATTCCCTGCTTGTATGACATGGGCAAAAGAAAATGGATTACAAGCAAAAACCAGGAACTCCACACACTTCTTGCCTTGAAGTGTCTGAATATCCTATTAGTGCTAATTGGCGTTATCGGCACACATTGAAGAATATGAGCCATTAGGTCCACAGTCTTCACTATGTCTACTGATGGATAGTCATGGATCACTGTAAAAATTGGCTACTGGCAACTGTAAAACCAATTTATTTTTCTTAATATTATAATTCATGATTTGAAAAATTATTATATGCTGAAGCACTTTTCTCTTGTTCTCATTCTTTCTCTTTCCATATCCTCTTTTTGATGGGAGGGAGATAGGTGGATGATAGGGGGAAAAAAACCCAACTATTGATAAGATATTAAAAAAATCAAAGCACTTAACTGGAAATTGTGCATAACCCTTAACATTAATATCTCTGAAATTCATGCCACTTGGTCAAATTATAGAAAAAGGGAATACTTATATGCTACTTAATCATTATTTGTTTCAAAACCATTAAAAATAAAGTAGTATATTTAACTATCATATGATTATGGACTATAGGGGCTAATATACATTTTACACAATACCTTGTATTTAATTTCGAGCTATATGAGGGGATGTGATTTGTATAAATATAGTCACCTATATAAAAATAAGACATTGTGATGGGATTTCATTCATTAGATGGACCTAAAGTGTAAATTTGTAATGATCAGTTTGTGTTTCTCTATTACATTTACTATTAGTGAAATAACATCTTGTTTTACCTTCATTACATATAAAGCACTTTTATATATAAAATAACTTATTCACTTAATTTAAAAACTAGTTTCAAGTAAAATACATTATTGCCATAGTTTAGATTAAGAAAAAGAGCTTTAGTAAAGATTAATAGCATTATAAAGATTGTGCAATTAGAAGGAAATGGCTTCTAATCTTCTTTTTCAGTGTGTGTCTCCGTGTGTATAGTGTGTATAGATGTATGTTTATGTCACATTGCTTTATATTCACTTTAGAGTTTGGTACGTTTTCACAGGACAGTAATTTTTAAGTGAAGAGTCAAGGAACTTAGTAAGTAAACAAGATTTGGGAATGATGGCCTGGCCCAATTCTGATGTGACCACCCCTTATGTTCCCATTACTACCTTCACATACCACACGTCACAAGGAAAATGACTCCTATAAGGAGAGTGAAGAAAACGAAGAACCATTGGTCCATCCCCAGTGAGTTGTTAAAATTGTTAGTTTGGGGCTGGTACAGGAATGTATAAGGACCCACCTAAACAATTGGAGTTAATGGCTGAAAAGAACCTCTAATGCCTTTCTAGCCAGAAAAACACATTAGGGCTGTTATCTTAATGCAGGTTAGAATATTTCTCATCTCAGGCAAAGCTTTTAGATTTCCTGAAGTTTTTAATAAAGATTTCTATCACTTTCAAGGAAATTCTTCTGGAACTTTGACAAATAACAGGAGGTGATGAGGAAGGCAGCCACTGGATTTCCTCCTGAGAACTATATGCCTCGTTGTGGGTAGTTCTAGCAAAATTTTGAACAAAAACATCTCCAAGCCTCTTAGATAAGGATAAATTCCTAGGCAAAAATCCCACAATTTTTGATCTGGTCAAAGCCGGAAATTTTACGCATGGTCTCTGAATCTAGAAGGTAAGCTGTAGTCAAACTTCGGATCAAGTTCTAAACAGAGAGTAATGTACTCAGCAGACTTTTTGCAGAGGCTCTGAATGGTCATTCTACCCAGAGAGGGCCCTGCAAAGGGCAAACAAAGGCAAGTAAAAACAAGGCAGTTTTCCTTCTTGTATTATTATCCAGTATATTAGGTATTGTTTCCCATCTTACTGCACAATATATGAATTCAGAAGGAACAATGGGGGAAAATATTCATTCTGCTCTTAAATATAAGCACACTTAAATTACTGATAAGAAAAGTCGTTTATGCTCTCTCCTTAAAAGAAGGAACTGAAATTTAGATTCTAGGTCAATTCACATAAGAAACATTTTTTGCATCATTTCTGCGTGACAGGGACTATTCTAAACACCTTCTATGTACTAACTCCTGTCATCATACCATGTAACTCAATATAAGAAAGCAAACCACCAGAGATTTTAATTAGCTAGAGAAAGTTTGGTTGAAATTCTTAAGATAATCTTCTTACACTGTTTTATATCTATTCTACATAAGATACAGAATTTCTTAAATCAACACTAGCAAATGGGTGCCATGCTAGAGTATCTGACTCCCATTTTAGAATTCATTGTGTTTCTTTAAGAAATAAATTAAAATCAACACTAATGTTAAGAAAGACAAGGTAAGCTTTGAGGAGCACCAGAGACGGGGAAAGTTCAGAAATTTCAGAAAAGCAGTCAAGGCTCACACTCACCTGGCTGCCTTCCTTCTGCCAAAAAACAGCTGGCTGTGGATTTCCTTTAGTTTCACAGGGGAATGTCACTGTTCGACCTTGAGCAACAATCTGATCTCTTGGCCTAACCACAAACTGTGGAGGAGCTATAAATAAAAAGGAAAGAAAGTGTGTAAATATCAAGCATTGATTTAAGGGGAAAAATAAGATATCGAGGAGAAAATGTGGTGCACTATGCCAGAGAAAGGCTATAGTTCTCGAACTATTTTTACATATTTCTCAAAACAAAAATAGAAAGACATTCTATCCCATCAAATGTAAGAAAAAAAGCAAAATTATTTGCTGTCATATTTTAAATGTTGTACATTATAATTTTGGCCAAAAATTATTTTTTTATTATTTTAACATTTTTAAGGAAAAATATGGTTTCCCATCTTGGTTCTAGTTTTTAAATAAAGGTAGAAAAGACTCACTTTCTTACTCAACCATCTCCTTCCCCCCAAATCAATCTGTTGGCAAGAATTCATTGTTCACATACTAATTTCAAGATGTTGTATAAGGCACAGGGATACTACAAGACATAAAATATTATTCCTGTTCTTAAAGAATGTATATTCTAGAATTCCAGAGCAGAAGCATTAAGAACATTCAAGAATTGAAGAGATGGCAATTACAAAGACAATAAACAATATAAATAAGTATGTTAAATAATAGATTCTATTTAATTTATTTCATTTAGATAGATAGACATTAGTCAGGTAGTTATTATGTTCCCCTACTGGTTATCTAAGATAAGGAGATGAAAAAAATTCTATCCTGCAGCCACCAAGGAGGTCATCGCCTCACTAAATTAAGACCACCACAACAAGGATAATAACAAAAACAAAATTAAATCAAATCAACACCAACGACTGTGGTAAGCACAATAATGGAGGTAATTTCAGAGCATAGTAGGGAAGAAGTTATTGTATAATAAACGTGGTAGTATTTCAGGAGAGCTGAAGCTCTTCATACTGTTATAGCTATTAAAGTTTTTGAGATGGACTTTGTGGGATCTTTGAGCAAAGAGTAGCATGTACAGTGGAAAAATGCACACATTCCAAGCAGGAGGTTACTGGGAAAATTATAGGAAGCAAGACCGCATCTATTATACACTGTATAATCTGGTAAGGATGGAGAGTCCAG
Source organism: Galagoides demidoff (assembly GCA_963574575.1). Classification (NCBI taxonomy): domain Eukaryota; kingdom Metazoa; phylum Chordata; class Mammalia; order Primates; family Galagidae; genus Galagoides; species Galagoides demidoff. Next base: position 51,233 of record CAUYQV010188777.1, read on the forward strand.
GTTAGATAAACATCATTGACTACCGAAGAAGACTTAAGAAGCCAAACTGAGGGTTTTATTTTGACTGTTTTCTAACTAGGAAGTGACAGGTACAGAATTTTTGGAAGCTCTAACCCTCTCATGGATATCAAATAGATTGTCTGTAAAATATATTATTGCCATATTTTAGATTAAGGAAAGGAGCTTTAGTAAAGTTAAATAGCAATATAAAGATTGAGCAATTTATTAGAAGGAAATGGCTTTGAATCTCCTACATACTAAGTGTATGTAGGGGAACATGTAGTCAATAAAGTAGAATCTGCTTGGGAGAACAATAAAATGGTATATGGGTAACTCTATTAAGAGGAAGACACAGTAACTCCAAAAGATAAGAAAGAAATGGGGGTAAAAATCCTAAGAAATGTCCACTGTAAATTGAGGGCTAATGATAAGGACAGAGAATACAATGACAGGCGGTAGACAGTATAACCAGAAGCTGTCATGAGGCCATCTTTTTTATAGTACAACTAAGTTTTGTTGAAGAGAAAATACCATATTTATTTCATGAATGTTCTAATCCTCTATTTCCACATTGACTAGTTGCAAATGCTCGAAAACATACCAATGAAGCATTTTAAAATCAACTCTAATATTTAGGATAAAATGGAAGCCGAAAGGATGCTCTGATAAAAGGTATCTGGTAAAGGCTGTCAGGAATTCCTTAGTTCTTCTGGAGAAATAAGTGCAGGTGAAAGAACGAAATCAATGTAGGGAAACCTCAAAAGTACAACCAATTACTCATCCTAACAAAAACACCAGCACAGAAAAAGCAACAGCATTTTTTTCAAGGAAAAAAAAAAAGAATGAAAAATTACCAGGATTTGTGGGGAGTTATTTTTTGGTATTCTAATATGTAGCCTCCTAATTCAACATATCCAACAGATACCCCAGAAAAAGAAAGGATAAATCCATTAAGTGAAATATTCATCTATGATTATAGATAACAGAAGATTCATTGGAACAGAAAAGAGAGCCCAGATTTATTAATCTATTTAACTATACTGTGGTTTATATTGCCTTACATTTATAGGAAATTATTTGTTTCTTACAATCTTCTTTTTATTTCTATGGAATCAGCAGATACATTGGTTTTGTTCCATGTTTTCTAGTAGGAATAATATTTTAAATCAATGTCATTTTAGGAAATATTCCTAAAACGCCACAGTTCTATGCCCACTTTTTAGTAGAGATGTACAACCAAATTTATACGTGCTGTGAAAAAGTTAAGAATAAAAAGTGTCTAGTTCTTTACCTCCTTGTAATTCTACCTACAAAAGAAATAGTGCCAATACAGACTCTTTCTAAGGAGAAATGTGGAATAATTTATCATGTTTCATATTACCAAAAATTTAAAATCTGATTTAGCCAAAATCGGTTATTTAACAGTCTTTAAAACATTCACATAGTCAACTTATTAATTTGTATTGCTTTGGGTGAGAAAGAATTTAAACTAACTAACCTAACTAGTTAGTAAAACCTTCAACTCCTGTATATGCAATCTTTCTTTAATATAATTTTTAAAATATAATAGCTGAGAATGCATATGATTAAAATCACTTGAAATCATCAAATGGAATAGCAAATGAAATGAATAAAATATAAACATATCGTATAGTTTAAGGCACACTATCTTACAGACTTATCTTCTATAAACTTAGGTTAAATTGCCATCTGCACTTCAGATATAACTACAGACTTCCATGAATTTGATTTTCAAACATTTGAAAATTGTTTATTTGTAGATGAGTAATTTTGCAAGATGCTTTTGGCATCCAGACTGTACAATTTCAAGACAGCTGCTAAAATACAGTTCCCCAAATAAGGACTGGCAAATGATCACATCTATGCATCTACTTTTCTGAAAAGATATGACTTATTCATTTATTCATTCAAAATATGTTGACTGACTGCAAACAACAAGACATTCTGCTTGGTACAGGGGATGGGAAAACCAATTAAAAAAGAATTGTTGTTGCTCCATGGTAAAGACTTCCAAAGAAAGGAATAAATAAATAAATATATAAATATAGCCAAATAAAATTTTTTGAGTAATACAAGAAAAACGCAGAGGGCATTGGAAGAAAAAGAGTGGAACAGACCAGAGCAGCCCAGGTCCTGAGAAAAAGAAAGAAGATGCGTCAAGAGAAGGCTACACTTGATCAGAGCCTTGGAGGACAAGTAAGACTTGACCAAAGGACAAGAGTCAGGAAGGCACGTGGGACAGAGAAAAGCAGCACGAAACTCAGGGGTCCATGAAACTGGATTTTTAGCACAGTGTAAAATATTTTGAGAATAAAAGAAGTCTTGGTTACAGAGGTGATACTGGTAGGGCCAATGTAAAAGTGTTTATAATCTTGTTCTGAAAGCATGAAGATCTGTTCAAAAATGTTTTTCAAGAAAGATATAACCAGATTTGTATTTTGGAAAGAACGTTTGGGAAGCCATGGAGCTGACGACTGTAACAAAGGCTGGAAAGCCTTGGTAAACAGTAGTTGAGAATTACTGTGCATGGTAGCACTGAAAGAGAACATGTCATCAGAAATCTTTGGTTTTTTTTTTCTTATAGCATAACTGTGTACATTAATGCAATCATGGGGTACAGTGTGCTATTTTCATATACATTTTGAAATACTCTCATCAAACTGGTTAATATAACCTTCATGTCATTTTCTTAGTTATTGAATTAAAACGTTCATACTCTGTTTTTAGAAAGATTCACTTGTACCCGTGTAAGATAAACCATAGAGGGTCATCAGAAATCTTAAAGGAGAAAGAAATCTTGCAAAATCACAATATAATGTGTATGACTGATGCTATAATCTAAAAAGTCCAGGAAATAATATTTCTTAGACTTTTACTCAATAGTGTATTTCTTTAAAGACCACTAACAAAAAGCTAATAGCATCTGCATTACTCATTCTCTGAAATATTTTTCCTGTGATGTTTATTTATGTTGCACGTTCATTCTAACTTATTATAAATATGCTGCATTTCTAATGTATGCAGTAGCTTATTGTCACAAGAAGGTAAGCCATATTGATCGGCTAGAACTGGAATCTTCTCATTTTTTTTCCATTTCCTCCATATATAATTGTATTGGATATGCTTTTTCCAAGTATGCATCTTCGTATTGTATACCTCTCAACTCAATTCAGTTGAAATATTACAAAAATTCACACTCTATCTTCCTCCATTATCATTTTGAAGGTAAAATAAAACACCAGAAGGCATTGCAATGTAGCCGAGCGTCTGCAGAGTCACGCAGATCTGGGTTTGATTTACCTTTCTGCTCCTTCACCGTGCGACTGTGGTCAAATCATATGGCCTGTCTGAACCGCTGTGGGAATCTTTTCATTTTTAAATTAAATAACAGAAACTAAAAATGTTGAAACGTTTAACAAAACAAAAAATGTAAGGCGTATTTGAGTTTCTGAAAATATACATCATTTTCTCTTATCACCTGCAATCGGGCCAACAAAATGAGTTACATCCATCACTCTTACTTCTGTAGATTCTCTTTCTCTGCTCAAGATCTAATTTGCAATTTCTGTGAAAAGATACCAGCTGAAGGAATTTATTTTTGTGATTCTTAAATGCAAAATTGCACGGATAATTCTTCTAACACTCCACAGTTTCACTATTTCTACCCTATGACAGTGAAAATGGTTTGAAAATACTACATGTGGCCGATGGCACCAGTGGGAGGGAGCAGACAGAGGTGGTGTTTTACCAACACAGCACAATAGTACAAGTTATGCTATACATAAAATGGATTTTCTATAATGGCTCTAATTAAACATAAAAAAACCCCACACAATTAGGTCCTCAGATGGAAATTCAAAACACACATTTAATCCCAATGTGGATCAAAGAGATTGAGTTATAAACTCCAGAAGAACACATTAGTTATAGAAATGGCAATTCTCTTTTATGTTTCTAAGAAGACGTCTATAAAATACATATTTATTTTCTCTCTAAAAGCTGAAAACATCAGACACATCTTTTGTAACTATGATGTAACTACTTACTTGCTTAATCAGTCAAGTGATTACCCTGCATTGCTTCAGCTATAATAAGAGATGAGGTGAAGCACACAGAGTGGCACGATTCAGGGTTTAATCAACACTTACAAGTGAAAAAAACACTAGTTCTATGAGAAAAGTCTGTTGTGTGATTTCCAGAGAAGTAGGCCCAACTATAAGAAGGTCAATTAAGATTAGAGGTCTGGGACAGTTCACTTGAAACTGTGTTTTGAGAATTTAAATACAATGCAGAGTAAATTAGATTTGATTTCTGCTAAATTATGCTTTGATACTGCATTCAGCCCAAGCTGGCTTCAATCAAAGTCCCCGCACAGCTCTGTTATGCTAATGCCCGCTGGTGAGAGCAAGTGGATGATATGGAAATCAGATGACTGAACAGGAGCGGGAAGCACAGGCCACGCACGGGGAAGGCGCTGAGACGAGGGGCTGGGGGACCCTAAAGGTTAATCACATCGTGTTCAGAGTTGTTGCAACAGAAAATATGACTTTCGATGGCAGGCGTTAACATGGAGATAGTCATGCAACAGTTAGGGACGTGAGTATGAGATGCAGGATGGTTACAGGCACACTCAGCTGCTCTCTCTTGGAGTATAATTGGATGCTGGAATGAATGAATTTTTTATTCTGTCATAATAAATATTTTGAACTTCGTGACAAGTCAAAAAAATTTTTTTCTATTTAAAATATATTTGCTAAAGACTAATGCAAGGTTTTTGTAAAGTTTATGTGCAATTTAAAATAGCTGAACATAGTGAATTGCATACAAGCCTGATGGACACGCTGCAGAATCCATAAGCAGATTTCCCTGCCAGCATTTGGTTGAGTTTAAGATTTGCTTTAACTCACAAACTGTTTAAGTCAACAATAATTAACATTAATCAATGGTTTATTAAGTGTCAGGGATTTTGTTAAACCATTCACAGGCATAATATTTAACAAGTCTTGCATTTTAACAACTATCATTATGATGTAAAGACCAGCAAACGTAATCTCCTTAAGGGCTCACGGGTTTTTTGAAGTTAGAGTGTTAGACTAGGGGACAGGCTGGACTTCTGGTTTATTCCAGGGTCATAGTTGTACTTACTAAATACCGAGCTGCTAAATTGATTTAGTTTTCTTCAAAGCATTACCTGATTAACTGAAAAATTGTCCTTTCTAATACTAATCAGAAATTTGTGCTATAATTTCTTTTTTTATGAATTCTAATATCTATGAAATTTAAAAAGATAACATGATGTTTTCCATGAATAATTACTTTTGTTATTAAAGTAGCATCAAACGTCCGTCTTGCTCTTTGTACACTAAGTACTTTTTGTTCAAGTCGCTCTTTATTTGGAAACCCACTATGCTTCTCATCACCTGGCAATGAGACTTAGAAGGTCTGCTTGCCATTTTAATGCTTGAGAGTTATTCTCCTGGTAATGTTTTGGCTTCCATTGACTGGCCCACGATTTTCCCAGTATGAAACTCGTTTGTCTGCAAACTAGCTCCAGCATTTCAGCAGACCAGTCTAATTCCAATCACTGGCATATGTATTTGCTTGTTCTTATGGTTAACTCATCCCCATATCTGTTATTCTTTGATTCTCCTGGTCAGCAGCCATTAACCTGAGCCCTCTCTGACCTTGTATTGTCTTACATTCTTTCCTATTTAAGGTTCTTGCCCTTCCTTATTTGCCTTGACTATCTTTTACCTCCACCCACTTCCTATGTGTCTTGCTTCTTCAGCTTAGTTGTAAGCTGTGACTGGTATTAGGTTCTATCTACCATTTAGTATTTACATGGCATCTTTATTTGGCCTAAGAAAAACCCCAAACAGTGACTACACCCTGGAATATTGGCAAATTAAAAACAATTCTCAATTTAAAGCAAATAATCCATTTTTATCTCATTATATATTATACATCCCTACCACTGACACTGACAGACTTCACATTCTACCCACAGTAATTTTAATAGAGGAAAGTCAAAGAAAAACTATATTAAAAAAAAATCAATTCTAGTATGCCCTGTGAAGAATGTGCTCCTACATCAAGTCAGACATTTATGACCCAAAGACCATAAGTAGTCGCCATCCCAAAGTAACAAAATTATTTATTATAGACAAATATGGACATTGTATAAAAATTAGTCCTAGAGGTTTCTGCAAAAAATGAGCTAATGAGTTTACCCCAAGTAACATGAAACAGAGAATGAGAAGTCATTTCATTATAATGAAATATAGACCAGGAGGAAGAACTGAATGTTTACTCGACTTATAATCAGATTAGGTTGGCTTGTAATTGATAAATGCTTGTTTCCTCAACTTATTTAATTCTGTTTAATTTTTACTATTTAACATTTCACTTGAATTCAAAAGGATTTCTACTAATAATATTGGAAATGCATGTGTAATATCATAAAATAATTGATTCAAAGCTCATTAACACATAATTCATTTCAGAGGAAGCAGTGCATTTATAATGGGAACTATAAATTAGGGGTATAGAATTTAAAATAATCATTTTTATAAAGACCATTTAATCACATTTTACTCACTGCTCACTATTTTCAAAGAATGTAAATTATAGAATTGCTAAGTTACCTACCTTTCCAATTAACTGTTTTTCTTATGGAGTCCATGGCAATATATTTTGTAGATGAATGTTTTCTTTCCCAGATAGCAACTTACTTGTAGCTAATACAGTATGAAAAATACTTATTCTATGGTAAAATATATGTTCAAGTGAAAAGGAAAAAGTTCTAAATGGTTTACTGCTTTCATAAATGTGAAAAGTAAATGGCAACAATGAATCAACCCTTAGATTCATCATTTCTTTAGACTTCACGTTGTACCCACAAGAAGTCTCATGTAACATACAACTGGGTTCATTCCTTAGATGAGTGAAGGTAAAGACATGTTGCCTTTATGTAGCTGTTACTCTCTACATTTTTAAAGCACTTACGGGATCTGTTCATTGTAGGAAGACTAATTTTAGGCAATTAATTTTCATATAATATCTGAAATTTCCAAAATAGCTATCATTTATTCATGATTTTGGGACACAGTTATCAGAAGGACTTTACCTAACAAATGCAAACATTGGAACCTAATTCTTTGTACCCTCAATTAACCTGAGAGCAATAAAAATAAATAAATAAATGCCAGAAAATACTCAAAATTTTATGACTAAAATAAGCAAAGAAGTTGGCCAATTATTACATAATGTGACTATAAAATAAGGGAAATATGCTTCTAAATTGCCATGTAGAGCAACTGTGAAAGCAATTCAAAGGTTGTCAGAGGTACAGTTTATTGTGTTAAAGTTGACACACATCCAAAAATGTATGCATAAGGTTTGTGATAGTGGTTTAAACTATAGTCAAGCATAATAGGGTCCTCCCTGAAATGAAATAATGTAAATATCAAGATGAATAATTCTATGCTAATATAGTGGAAAGAATATCTTTGAAAGAAAATGAATTTATTTGGTTCAAGATATCTTGCAGAAATCTCATCAGCAAGCACATAAAAAACAGTATCATAATAAACAAGTATAAGCACATAGCCATTTTATACCTGGGTCAGTGCCTTAACATTTTTTGTGTTTTTTTTTGTTGTTGTTGTTGTTTTTTTTAAAGACAACATTTTCCATGACTGGAAAATACCACAATATTGAATCTGTACCTGAAGTGAATTCAGATGTTGCTTAAGATTTTAATTAATAACACAATTCAATTTTTAAAAATTAGTCATTTTGGTTTCCTTCAGGGTATGGGGCACTGAGATCTCTTTCCTCTGGTTCAGCTCCTAACAGAGGAGGCCCTCATGGAAATAAGCTTGGACCAGCAGGAGGAACATAGTGAGTGTTATGGGAACAGGTGCATGAGTCAAACAAGGGCGACTCAGTCACTGAGACCGACAGAAACCAAAGAGAGAGGAAAGGAGAAGAGGAGGAGGTGAAGAAGAAGGAAAAGGAGGAGGTGAAGAGAGGGAGAGAGGGAGAAAAGTCAGGGAGTGGAGAGGGAGAGAAGGGGAAGGAAAAAGAGAAAGGAAGGAAGTGAGAGAAGGCCAGTAGTGGGAGGCAGGGAGGAAGTTTGATTTGTTCCTTGAGATTAAACTGGTAAGGAAAGAAGGGTGGGAGGTTGGTCCTCACAGAGAGAGAAACACAGAAGCATAGTAAGGTCAGAGACAGGAGTTCCTCAGTCTGCTTCACGGCACCATCACCCACACTGGGCTTCTTTGTTGCCTGTGGCAATCAAGGTGGGTCCGCTCCTTCAGTGGGTTTGTTAAACTGAGGGATGATGTTGGTAGAACCGTGTCCTTTGTCATGTAAATGGATTCATTGGTTTTATCAGGTCCACTGTAATTCTGGAAGAGTATTAAATATGCCTGCATTGCCGTAAATATAATACTTCTTTTATAATGCAACTAAATAGGGCATGTTTACAATTTTAAAACTTATTAACATTTCAGATCAGTAAAAGAGATGTTGTTTCAATTGTAAGTACAAGAAATTATGCAACTAGAATAAATCATTCTGAGATTCCATGTGCAATTTTCCTAAAACTCTTGAATTAGATGAAAAGTTATAAAACGAGAGCTCTGTCGAAAAATCTTACAGAATTTCAAAGAAATTCTGAAATTCTAAATCTCATTTCCCTTATTAGTCTGTCTTTTACCAGTCCTTTTCTACTTTAGTAAAGGCACTAAATTATTGGGAATGAAATAATAAGATTTTGTTTTCTTTAGGAGATGGCGCAAAGGAAAATTGCAAAGAGGACACTATTTCCTTAACAAATAAGTCAATTAAATATTATTAAATAGGGGAATAGTTACATTATTCCTAAAGAAATGATCTCATTTTTGACCAGCAAAGGGAGAATAGTTGAAAGAGTGGTGAAAAACTCCTCTCAAGGTCCTAAATCCCTAAATTGGGAGAACTATACTTCTCACATCTGAGGGAGAAGTGGTTGTGAGGGTGGGAGTGAGGAGAGGAAAACCATAGCTTAAAAATGGCTCCCCAAGTGAATGGTGATACAAGACATCCATTTTCACTCACTTAACCTGTCAACGTGCCAGAACTGTCACGTCAGCACTCCAGCTAAACCACAAAGGCCGATCATATCCCATTATCTCATTTTTTTAGAGAAAGAGTGTATGAAGATGCCAATCAGAAAAGAAAAAGGAGGAGAAACTTGGAATCAAGGAACAAATGTCCTGGTGCTGAAGGGTTGCTTAGTTAACGGAATTTTAATATGCAACCGCAATGTTTCTTAATAACATTAATTACACGCTTAGTAAGTTACCGTCCTAACTCATTAGTGCCTTCTTTTTGTTGTATTTTATCTCCTACTAGCAGAATGGGGAATAGGTGATTGGCCCGTTACCGTTAATGTTGCTTAATCTTTTTATAGCACTATTTAAAGCTGCTTGCATAAACATTTTCTAGGCAAGTGTTACCTATGTATGCATATGTGTGTATCAATAAATGGCAGCAACATTTGTGTGCCCACAGCACATGTAAGTGTTATGCTAGAAGAAGAGGCAGGAAAAAGATAAATATAACAATGTATTTACCAACCAAGAGCTAATAGTTTTCTGGGGCAGGTGAAAATAATATCCACAATAAATCTGGAAAGTAATAGTTGCTATAAGGGAGATCTTAAAATGCATTCAGATATATTTAACTCAAGATTTAATTTAATTTTCTAATTTATATATTTTAATGAGTTGAATTATATACTATACCCATGAGTGCCATTTGATATGTTTTGATAAGTAGTGTAGTAATTCAAATATCATGTATATACTGAAATACAATGCATATCATAATACATAATTCATAACATTCATATCATGACAACATTTCTGTCTATGATTGCTATAATTTATAAAAATGAGAATTTTAACTTTCTTAGAAGGAGTGGCTCAAATGTTAAGGTGGCTTCTTATTCTGATTATTGTCAGCAAAATATCTTTTTAATTTTTTTTTTAGAGACAAATCTCACTTTATTGACCTTGGTAGAGCGCTGTGGCATCACAGCTCATAACAACCTACAACTCCTGGGCTTAGGCAATTCTCTTGCCTCAGCCTCCCGAGTAGCTAGGATGACAGGTGCCTGCCAGAAAGCCTGACTATTTTTTTGTTGTTGCTGTTTGGCCGGGGCCAGGTTTGAACCTGCCACCTTCTGTATATGGGGCCGGCATCTTACCCACTGAGCTACAGGCACTGCCCTGTCAGCAAAATATCTTAATATTAATCTCATACTGCTTGGGACCTATGCAGGACAGAATATTTACCTTATTCTGATAGTTAATACTTACAGCACTTTAATTCTAAGTATTACATTAAAATACTTCACATATATTTTATTCATATTTAAATGGACTCCAAAATGAATGGTATTCAAACTTTTTGAAATGTAGTCAAGATAATGGAGCAATGGCTTATTGTTTCACTTTCCTCCATTGACCACACAGCAAACATGAATGATATAGAAGAAAAATGATCAAGCTATGAACCACCAGTTCTGAAGCAGCCCTGGCACATATAGCCTTAATCTTCCATCAATACTAGTTTCACAAAAGCTATCCGTCAGCATTGTGAGAGCCCATACTGTGATCTTTTTATGTCAAAACTGACACTTGGGAAATTCAAGACAGGACTTTGTAGAAACCTGCTAAAATTCAGAAAGCAGAGAAAGAAATAGCACTAAAATAAAAAAATAAAAAAAGACAAGCCTGCTTTGGTTGGCAGAATTCTGAGGTGGCTCCATTACCTTCACTTCTGATGATTTTGTTAGGTTATAAGTGAGATTTTGAAGATACAATTAAAATTACTAATCCACTTGAACTTGAGACAGAAAGATTGATCAGCTGGACCTGACTTAATCACATAAGATTTTTAAATCAGGAAATTTTCTCTACCTGATATCCGAAGGAGACCTCAGGGAGATCCAAAGAAAACATGTGAATGACTCAAGGGCATCATAGCTGGCTTTAAAGGTTGGGTGGCCGTGTGTGAAGGCTGGGGAGTAGCCTCTAAAACACGGGAGACATTCTGGCTAGCAGCCAAGAAATGGGAACTTTGGTCTCATAACCACAAGAACATAAGTCTGCCAAACTCTTCAGAGAACTTGGAAGTAGATTCTTCTGGAGAATGTCCAGAAGAGCCTGGTCCATATCTTGAATTGGACCTGTGAAACTCTAAGCAGAAAACCCAGCTGAGCCTGTCTGAATTATGACCTAATCAATGGCTGTTATTTTAAATTGCTCAATTTGTGATAATTTTTATATGGTAATAGAAAGCTAACACACCTAAAAACCATCTTCATTTTGAAGTAGGAAGATGAAGGGGGAGTTTCATATGGAAATAAAGATAGCTTATAACACAAAGCGTTGCTGTCTATCACCAGGACCAGGAGCATAATGAGATAATAACTTGTCCTTTGATAAAATGTTAAAGGCAACAAAGTAGGGGCTACTGAATAAGCCTTATCTTTCCACTTTTTCTTCTCTAGCATTCCAGTTCTAGTCATCACAGTGAAGTACAGATGAATAACCAGATAGGGACTGAAATAAGGTTCTTTGCAAAGCAAAATTTAAAAACCTCTTTATTAACTAATTGCTAGTTTGAATCACGACAGAAAAGAAACATAATCAAATAATCAAAGAAAGATCAAGAACCTATATTTTCTTTTCTTTTCTTTTTTTGTTTTTTTGAGACAGAGCTTCAAGCTGTCGTCCTGGGTAGAGTGCCATGGCATCACAGCTCACAGCAACCTCCAACTCTTAAACGATTCTCTTGCCTCAGCCTCCCAAGTAACTGGTACTACAGGTGCCCACCACAACACCTGGCTTTTTTTTGGTTGTT
>CAUYQV010188779.1:0-14478 GCA_963574575.1 Galagoides demidoff
GCAGGAGACTCGCTTGAGCCCAGGAGTTGGAGGTTGCTGTGAGCTATGATGCCAGAGCACTCTATCCAGGGGGATAGCTTGAGGCTCTGTCTCAAAAAAAAAAAAAAATTATTCTCCTTTCACTTACTATATGATTTAAAAGAAAATTGCATGAAACAATGATTACAAATCTTAATGGTACACAACATACAAACATGCATTTTTTGACAGTAACAATTTACAGGGGAGAGATAAGCTTTATAAGAGTATGTTTTTTTGTATGCTGCCAAAGCTAAGTTGGCATCAGTTCAAATTTGATTAATCAAGAAGTATAACAATTATGAACATGTATAAATCAAATAGAGCCCCATAGTACATAAAGGAAACACTGACAGAAATATAAGGAAAAACAGAAGCTCTATAATAACACTTGGAGACTTCAATACTCTACTTCTAATATTGAATAGAATATCTGAAAAAAAAGATTAATAAGTATATAGGGGACTTGGACAACAGCACAAATCAAAGAGACCTAGCAGACATAGCTAAAACAGTTCCATTTAATATCATATGGATAAATATTTGTTTCAAGTGCATATGGAACGTTCTCTAGGACAAACTATATGTCGGACCATAAAACAAGCCTCAATAAATTTTAAAAGAGTAAAATCAAAGAAAGCACTTTCACTAATCACAATGAAATGGAGTTAGAAATCAAAAACAAATTTCAAGGAAAACTGGAAAACTCACTAATATGTGGAAAGTAAAAAATGCACTCATAAAAAGCTGGATGAAAGAAGAAATCACAGGGAAAGAAAGTAATAAAGTTTAGAGATAACAAAGTATAAAATGAGAAAACAAAAGAATCAACAAAAGCAAAAACTGGACCTCAGAAAAGATAAAATTGACAAAACATCTATACTAAAAACAGAGAAGATGCAAATGAAATAAAAAATTAAAGTGGAGATATTTCTACTGAACTTACAGAAATAAAAAGGATTATAAGAAAAACTGTATCACAACAAATTAAAAATTTCTAGAAACACACAAGAATAAACAAACAATAACAGACCTATAACAAGTAATAAAATTGAATCAGTCACCAAAAATCTCCCAACAAAGAAAAGCCCAGGAACAGAAGGCTCCATTGGTAAATACTACCAAAAACACTTAGAGAAGTAAATCGAATCCTTCTCAATTTCTTAAAAAAAAAAAAAAAAAGAGAGAGAGAGAAGGGAACACTTCCTAACTCATTCTAGGTGATAAGTTTTGTCCAAACAAACCCAGACAAAGACACCAATAAAAAAATTAAAACTAGAGACTAATATTCCCTATGAATGTGGCAAAAAATTTCTTCTTAACAGAACACTAGTAAACAAAATCCAATAGCAAATTAAAAGGATTGTAACCATGATCAGACAGGATTTAGTCCAGGAATGCAAGGATTATTCAACATAAGAAAATCAATGTAATACACAATATTAATAGGACAAAAAAAGAAACCCCACATAAACATTTCAATTGGCACAGAAAAAGCTTTGCAAATGTGCAACAGCCTTTTCTGATAAAAACATTCAGAATACCAAAAATAGAATGGAATTATCTTAACACAGGAAAGGACACTTGTGAAGAACCCACAATTAATGTCAAATTCACTAGTAGACTGAAAGCTTTTCCTCTACCATGAGGAACAAGGTAGGCTTCCACTTTCACCACTTTGTACTGGATGTTCTAACCAGAGCAATTAGATAAGAAAAACAAATAAAGGGCATTCACATTGGAAAGGAAGTGGTAAAACTATTTTCAGAAGACATGATGCTGTATATAGAAAAACTAAGAGAGCTAGTAAACGAGTTCAATAAAGTTACAGGACATAAGATCAACATATACAAATTAGTCATGTTTCTATATTCTAGCAGGGAATAAACTGAAAAGGAAATTAAGAAACAATTCCTATTATAATAGCACTCAAAAAAATACAATGCCTGGGGAATAAATTTAACTCTGGTGAAAGACATAAGTATAAAGTACTTACAAAAGTATAAAACATTAAAGAGATTAAAGAAGACCTGTTCATGGTTTGGAATGCTTAATACTGGAAGATAACAGTACTACCAAAATGATCTATAGATTCAGTGCAATGACTATCAAAATTCCAAAATTCTTTTTCACAGAAATAGAAAAGTCAATACTCAAATTTATATGGAATTACAAGGTGTCCCAAATAGCCAAAACAATCTTGAAAAAAAAATTTGGAAAACTCATACTAATTTCAAAACTTACTATAGAGCTACAGTAAAAAAATGTTATGTATTGGGACATATAAGTAGAATTGAGAGTCCAGAAATAAACCCACACAAATAGGGGAAAGAGTGATTTCTTCAACAAATAGTGTTGAGACAACTAAATATCAACACACAACAGAATGAAGTGGGGCTCCTATCTAACACTACTTACAAAAATCAGCTCAAAACAGATTAATACTCTGAATATAAACAAATCAAACTGTTAGAAGAAAACTTATGGATAAATCATTGACCTTGGATTTGGCAATGGATTGTTAGGTATGACACCAAAAACCTGAGCAACAAAAGAAAAACAATAGATAAATTGGACTCTGTCAAAGTTAAAAACTGTACATCAAAGAATATGATCAAGAAAGTTAAAAGACAACCTACAGAGTGGGAGAATCAGCACATTATAGATAAGAGTCTAGGAACCATAACATACAAAGAACTCTTGCACACAAAAACAAAAGGCAATCTAATTTTTAAAGAGTGGGAAAAGGACTTAAACAGGTAATCCTACAAAGAAGATAGACAAATGACCAACAAGTACATGAAAAGATGCTCAACATCATTAGTCATTAGGGAAATGCAAATCAAAACCACATGAATGTAAACTAATTGTATGTATACTTATATTAATCCAAAATTAAAAAAAAAAACACGAGACATCACTTCATATCCAGATGGCAATAATAACAATACAATGGAAAACAAATGTCAGTGAGCATATGGTGAAACTGGAATCCTCCACATTGTTGGTGGAAATGTAAAACAGTGTAGCCACTGTGGAGAAATAGTTTGGTAATTCTTCAAAAAGTTAAATGGTTATTCCCCTCCAGCAATCCCCTTCCCCCACCACACACACAAATTGAAAACAAGTTTTCAAACAAAAACTCATATACAAATATTCATAGCAGTATCACTTCCATAAGCCAAAAAGTAAAAACAACACAAATGCCCATAAACTGATGGATAGATACATAAAATGTGGTATATCCACTCAGTGCAATGGATTATTATCCAACTATAAAAACGAATGACGTTCATGTTGCTACCACAAGAACATGAATGAACCTTGGAAACATTATTCCAAGTAAAAGAAGCCAATCACAAAAGGTCACATAATGTATGATTCCATTTAAATGAAATAAGGAGAAAAAGAAAATAAACAGAGATAGTAGGTTATTGTTTGTTAAGGGCTGGAAGAAACCGGAAATGGGGAGCAACTGTTCAATGAGCGTAAGGTTTCCGTTAGGGTGATGAAAACATTCTGGAAATAGTGGCGATGGCAGCAAAAACTGTGAATACACTAAATGTCACTGACCACGTTCAAATTGTTAAAATGATAAAGTTTATGTTTCATATATTTTATCACAATAAAAAGTGTAAGTAGCACAGAAAAGGGATGGAGTTATATTTCCAAAGCAAAGTAGAAACCACAAGGGAAGTTGATAGCATGCAGCCCCTGAAAGAGAGAAATAGAGAAACAAGTTTTGGTGCCTGATATCTTTTTGCTCCTAGCATTCACAAGAATTGGGAATAAAGTTTCTGCCCTTGGAATCTAGGAATCCTTGCAATAAATATCTTTGATTCAGGTGAAGTATACCACTTCTTTCTGCAACGAAAGTATACTAAGACAATTGCTCTCTAGCTATTGGCGCCACCATGACACTGAAATAGCCCTTGCTAAGATTTCTAATGGCCACATGAGTGCCAAATTTAAGGGTATTTTTTTTCAGTCTTCCCATATTCTTCCTCCTAAAAGTGTATCATACAATTCTTGAAAAAATTGCTTCCCTAAGCTTCTGCATTCTTCCTCTGCTGAGTCTTACTGCTCTCCAACTTGCAAACATTACTTATATAGTTTGCTGACTATAAATCTATACTCCTACTCCAGGCCTTTCTCTCATGTTTTAAACCAGAACCATCTAGAAAGTCAGCACATTTCCTTGGGCCAGCCACCCCCTAAGCTACTTCCTTACCCTTGGCCTTTCATTCCTGCCACCTTAGGAAGGTAAAATTAGTAGCAAGCAAAAGGCCTTAATTCATCCTTTTTATGGCTGAATAGTACTCTGTCGTATACATATGCCACATTAATCTGCTCATGAATTAATGGGAACTTGGGTTGATGCCACACCTTTGCAATTGTGAACATGCAAGAGCAGGTGTCTTCTTGATATGAAGACTTCTTTTCCTTTAGGTAAATACCTAGCAGTGGGATGCTAGATCAGACAGTAGGTTTACTTTTAGTTCTCTTCCGTTGACGTTTCTCTCCCCTCCAAAAAACATTCTTTTGCTTTTCAAAACAGATAATGCTCGGTCAGGCTTGGTGGGTCATGCCTACAATCCTAGCACTCTGGGAGGCCAAGGTGGGTGGATTGCTTGAGCCCAGGAGTTCAAGATCAGCCTAAGCAAGAGTGAGACTATTTCTAAAAAAAATAGAAAAATTACACAGGCATGTAGTTTGTACCTCTAGTCCCAGCTACCCAGGAGGCTGATGCAGAATTGTTTGAACCTAGGAGTTTGAGGTTGCAGTGAGCTATGATGATACCACTGCACTCTAGGCCAGGCAACAGAGTGAAATTCTGTCTCAAAAATAAAAAAGAAATTGCTAATGCTCAACACACCTGCCACTCTTCGATGCTGTGCTACCAGTAAATGGGGCCTTATTTCTGTTCTATCTTGAGATGTAAGACTGGGAGGTCAGGAAATAATATCAGGAAGTTAAACCATTGCTATTATAAGGAAAAGAATTTCTCACAGAAAAATAAATGTTTATAAATTTACTCATTCATTCAACTATTTTGAGTGTCTATTAGGTATCAAGCACTGTTCCAACAGTGAAGGCATGTTGAACCAGACAGAAGAGGTCCCTAAGCTCATGGAGCTTATACTCTAATAAGAGGACAAATTAAAAAAAAAAAAAGCAAAATCAGATGTTGCAGCTTCTGTGATAAAAATAAAATGTAAAATTCTGTACTGAAAATGATTAATTCACAAACAAATTTCTACTTTAAAAACTTTTCCTAGATCAAATGCTTTCAAAATTATATAAAATTTTATTCCAGGTACTTTGATAGAATCTACTACAATACTCTAGGGAACCAAGAAAGACAATAAACTTCTCCTCTAATATCAGGACCCTGTGTGAAATATGACCATTTTCCAGATGTTTCATTCTTAAGACAGTAAGCTCCCCTTTAACAGACCAAAAGAACTTTTGCCATTACTGCACTTTACTGTACACTTACATGCTTCTATAGTCACCAGAATTGAGCTGATACACAAATGACAGTCAGAAACAAGGAAAATTTGTAAAATGGAGAATGGGGTTGAAAATCACACGAGTGCTATAACACAATAAATTTGTCACACTTGAAAGGGTAGAGATTCAGTACTAGGTAGCAAAATTTTCCACTATATTCGTAGGGAACTTATTCTGACAGTAACTGGAATAAGAGGAACTATAGTAAATATTAGAAATGGAGAAAATACTTAACCGTATATATCTTGGGGGAGATATGGAAAGAGAGGGAGTCTCAAAGCTCAGGGAGAACAGAGGTTCCTTCTACAGATATCTTTAGCACTGGCGAAAGACTTCAAATCTAAACAACAGGAATGATCAGCTCCTTTATTACAGTGCTTTGTCTTTTACACAAGTATCTTAGGTAAGAAAAAATAATGGTATGTTTTATGAATAATGAATTTGGAACTGAGAAGGCCAATGGTACATGTTAAAAAGATCCAGATGCTTTAAAATCTGGAAACAAAGTTGCTCTAAATCTCTCATCTAGTTGATGGCCACAGAGAGCCCTGGTATAAATGGCTTATCCAAACATAATACTGATCACACATACTTTGGCTACATAGATGATTGGATCTCAATACCACAATGCATATGTCTCACCCCCAGAGTGAAAGCCTGGCAACAAATAGGCTTACAAATGGGATGTGTGTATTCTGCATCACCACCATGTTCCTTGTGTGGTACGAACATGTCTTTACTTACTCCATCTAGAGTGTTGCTTTATGGCAACTTTGCTTAGAATTATTCAGCACACAAACACACAAAACTGTATGGCTCACACTTATAATCCTAGCAGTCTGGGCGGCCAAAGCAGGTGAATTGTTTGAGCAAGCTTATGACCAGCCTGAGTAAGAGCAAGATCCCATCTCTACTAAAAATAGAAAAAACTGGCCCAGTGTCAAGGCATGTACCTGTAGTCCCAGCTACTTGGGAGGCTGAGGCAAGAGAATCACTTGAGCTTAAGAGTTTGAAGTTGCTGTGAGCTATGATGCCATAGCACTTTACCAAGGGCACTGGAGTGAGACTGTATTCCAAAACTTAAAAGAAAAAATTAAAAAAAAAAAACTATTATGTGCCAGTCTGTTCTAAGCATTCAGGATAAAACACAGATAGATGTTCTCCCTACCCACTGAGGAAAGGCAGACTTTAAACAAAGAACTACAAATAATTAGAGAACTACGAATAATTACACATGTATTAAGTACCATTAAAATATAAGAAAGTATTACATAAGAAATCTAACCTAATCTGAGAACATCGGGGAAACCCCTGTCTTTCCTCACCAAGGAAAGGATGTTTAAATCAAAATGAGAAAGGTGAGTAGGATCTTTCTAGACAAAGGCCAGAGAAAATACAGCCAGAAACAATTACTGCATAGCCTATTTGTGGGAACTGAGAGATGCTTAGCCCCATGCTAGAAACTATAATTACAACAGTTGTTGAAAACTATTGATGATTCCCATACATCAGTCAGACACTTAAAATTGGTTAGGCATTCTATCTTAAGACCAAATAATTCACCAATATTCAGAGTCATCAAAAACAAAACTATCCCAAGGGTCCCTTAGGAACAGGAAGGCCACCAAGTAGGGTGGCAGCCAGTGGACAAGAAGACCTGAGTGAGGAAGGCAGCCTAGTAGGGGTACAGGCCCATAGGGACAGGAGATCGGTTACATACAGGAGGACTGAACACATGAAAAAACATACTGAAGATAATGAGAGTCAACTTTCTCACTCTCAAAGAAGGGAGTTACAAATATGAAAAGAGAGAAAGTAGAAGGAACCCTGTGGTATTAAATTGGAATTGGAGGTATTAGTGTGAACTCATGGTTTTCATTATACATTGAGCTTACATATGGAAATAAATACGGACATTAAAGAGAGTGGGGAGGGAGGGAGGTAGAGAGAGGGGGAAAGTGAGAGGGGGAGGGCAGGAGGAGGGAAAGAGGGAGGGATGGAAGAAGGGAGGCAGGGGGAGAGACTATTTCCTAGGTCTGTCCACTGAAAGGGCTTGGGAGCAATGATTATCCCAGCAGCAGTGAGATCAGATCCTTGCTTCTAAATACCATTCTCCACCAAAAGGAACCTGGGATGGCTATTACCAGTACTGAGATCAGCACAAGATAAGCTCAGAACATCTTCTTGTGCCACAAAATAAGGAAATACTCAAAGAATGATGGGGTCATGTCAAAAGGACACAAGAGCCAACCTGAAGAGGCTTTTATTTGTCAAATATAGGACAATTTCAAGATTAAAATAATAAATAACTGAACAATAATTAAATAAAATAAGAATTTAAGCATCTGCACTAATCTAAAGAAGGAAAGAAAGAAAGGAGGAGAGGAGGAAGTTCTTCCTGACAGGAAAATGCCTACTAAAACCCACAGAAGCAATCATGGATTTTAAAAATTACCTTTGGCAACCATCAGAACAGTAATTAATTCACCCAAGAAATGTTAATGGATGCTGAAAATAGTGGGGAACACAGAATATTCATAAAGTCTCAAAATATATTCACAGAAAGTGTTTACTGATAATAAACTTCATAGTGGAAAAACCTGGATGATATCACCTTACCCAAGAGATGGAAGTATACCTGACCAGGAGAGGGAAACACATGTCATGTCCACCCAGGGGATGCAGGGAGAAGAACACAGCTTTACTCTGTTACACTCTTGCCAAAAATGAGTGACCTGACTCCCATCGAAAACATCAGGCAAACCCAAATTGAAGAATGTTCTATAAATTACATGGCTTTACTTCTTTTTTTATGACAGAGTCTGGCTCTGTTGCCACCAGGAAGCATGGTGACATCATCATAGCTCACTGCAACCTCAAACTTGTGGGCTCAAGCCATCCTCCTGCCTCAACCTCCTGAGCAGCTGGGACTACAGGTGCACACCACCATGCCCTTCTAATTTTTTATTTTATTTTATTTTGTATAGACAGGGTCTCAGCTGAGTTGGTCAGGCTGGTCTCAAACTCCTGGCCTTAAGTGATCCTCCCACCTTGGTATCCAGAATGTTATGATTATAGGTGTGAGCTAATCGTGCCCAGCCCAGCTCCTTATCTTTAAAGTTGTTAAAGTCATGAAAGTCAGAAAAGGATTGAGGACTGTTCTAGATTAAAGACTAGAAAGACATAACAATTACATTCAGAGCAACATTCATTTTCGATTAGATTCTTTTTCTATTAAAGACATCATTGAAATAGATAATGATGATAACAAAAGATTAAAGAATAATATATCTCTGATAGAAAAATGCCCGGGCTATCAGAGAAGGAAGGAAAATGTCAAATGATGTAGCCAAAAAAATTGAAAAAAAACAGACAACAATAATTATCAACAACAACAACAAGAAGAAAACAATTACATTCAAAACCATGAATTCTTTAAAAACTGAAGGAATTTCATCTCGTTAATATGGTTTCAAATGTAGGCCTGCTTAAAGGAAAGGATGCTATGAAAACCATGATGCTCTTTGACATTAGTATTAAAGCAAGTATCCAAAGTGAGAAAGCCTTCAACATTAGAAAACAGATTAATATATTCACTATCTCAAATGTGATTGGCTAAAGTAGGGAACACAATGCCAGACCTTGTCCTGGCGTAAGTGTGGATCAGGGATAATGCATTGTAGTTTTTTTACTCTCATGAGTTATTGAAGTTGAAAATAGCACACAGAGGCAATGAAGCCATGTTATCCCTAAAGACTTCTGTCTTCTGCCTACGCCAAGCATGATTTTTATTCTCTAAAACCATTTCTTCCTCAATAGAGTTCACCAAAGTTGTCATCCTTCCTATCCACTGGGCTCTGGTGAGTGACATCTAGACATTTAAACTCAAAAGCTGCTTCAGAAGGGAGTTATTAAAATTCAAATGAGCTGGGCATATTGAAGAAGAAAACACTAGTTTGCATGCACACCTCCGCATTTGGCCATCCCATTTAGCCCCATAGAGCATGGTCTGGTTTTGTTTTTGTAAATGGGCTTTGGAGGTGGAGGTCAGCCTCCCATGGCCCACACTCCTCTGGGGTCATCATTAGTAATGTGTAAGGCTGAATAGACTTTCCTCTGAATCTAGTCAGCAAATCTATCAGGAAGGCAGCCCTCTCCCACAACCTGAAAATGCCAAAAATTTGATTAATAATATGGTATTTTTAATACTTCATTTATCTGTTTTAAAATAGTTTTCAGCAAGAATGCACAGAGTAACACTGATCCCAGTTCCACCTGATATTTTAGTCATTGAGCAGAACATTTCCTGTTGTGCCATGATGGCATAATCATAAAAATGTTACATTCAACCAAAAATTTCCCATAAGATTCAGAGAAAATTTATTTCTGCCAAGTAATACAGATCTGGGGAGCCAAAATGACATTTTATTCCCTAATAAGGAAAAAGGGTCTGCTTTTAACTTTATCACGGAAATATCTCACATTATCATTTTAAAATTTTATAAGATGTCAATAAGCAATTTAACAAAACATGTGTATATAAGTATATTTATGTATCCTGGAGTTATTTTGGCCATGGAAATTTCAGATGTTCACTTAGTAAGAATTCAATTTCTTACCAATGAAGATATCTCTATTACAATATTTATTTTAAGTATAATACTTAATTTAACAATATAAACAATGAAATGTGCATTATATGTAATATACATTTTATATAAATACTTCATATATCACATTCAACAATGACATAATCATATGTCAATTTTTACTGAGGATAAGTAAAAGCAAGTAACAGTAACTCGGAGCCCTAGGATAATAGCACAAATTCTAGAATTCCAGAAATTAAAGATATTTATCTCCAGGCTATGAAAGTAGTTCATAATCTAGAAGCTCCTGGGGATACTATATGCAGTGCAAATTGGCAACATGAGCTCTAACTTCCCCTCCAAGGTAAGGTATTATTCTTCTCTGACCTTCTTTAATCAAACTGCTTCTTCCAGATTTCTTTTAGTTGTTTGTTTTAATTTACTGACATTTTTTTCTTTCTAAACTTGGGATAGTCTTGCTATAATGCAGGCACTGGTTTTGCCCAGACTGACCTAACCAGCCAGGGAAGAATACACATCAGTGACAGAGTAGCACATCCATGAAGCTCAGTCCTAAACCAGGACATGTTCAGTTCTAATCCATTTTTTCCTCACAGCTCTGGAAAGTATATACACTTATGTGTATGATTAAGAGGATTTACTCAATAACTTTCATGGTATTGTTTTGGCTCCAGTTGAAAACAAAATGCACTAAGTTTCTGTCTTCAAACTGGTTAGGCTCTAGTATAGGTGGCCGCAACACAGAATCACAAAGGGACAAATGTGTGTAGACAAAAAGAACACAAACTAAAAACAGGAATTAGAGCCAGTGATTTCAACAACACAGAGAAGACCCACTTCCAGGATAGGTCCTGGGATACAAACTGCAACCGTTTGTATCATTGTATCGAACCTCAGATCGTTCTCACTTGAAGACAGGAAAATTAATGTGCACTTAAAAATGACCAAAAGGAAGATTAAGTTTTGCAGAGCCACCCAAGATCAGAGATAGTAATTCCAAGACACTACACAATGTGTATGTTTACGTACCAATTGTTGTAGTCAGCCTCCTGGTCATCTCTACCACAAAGGTGGTTTAGCAGAAGAAAACATTTACCCCTCTGACTAAGACTGTTAGGATCTACAAATACATGCTTAGGGCACGCAAATTAACTTGACATTTAGAAAGAATGATAAAATTCAAGAAATATGCTCACTTGCCTTTTTTTCCTCCTGTAATGAAGAAGCCAATGGCTGCTCCAATAAAACTGCTTTCCGGCAAATAGCTATAGTCAGTAGGAACTGTGGAGACAGAAAATGATCAAATTAACTGGTGAACTTGGCAGGACTAATGAAGGAAAGATAATGATCTCATGCTGCCATATCAACCTCGAGACAAAGCGGAGATGTTTATGCCATTAATCTCAGCACAATACTCTGGCTGCAACTAATTCTATTAGATTAAGTGACTGGCCTTGAAGTAATCACTTAAGCTATGCAAGCAAATCTAAAACAGTGACAAACTTAGTAGAGACTGGAAAACAAGCACAGAGGATGAACACTTGACTGAACTGGTTAAAAATCCTTTCTACATTGTCACATCAATGAGCCCCAATCTAGTGACCTCCTCAGGATCAGCAAGGAGTCTTTTGGGCTTTTAGGCTAAGACCACTATTGTAGGTGCCACTTGAGGACATACTGAATCAGATATATGAGCCATGGAAATTCAACAACCAGTACTAATAGCACCGGTCTCTTACCTAAGGCAGAGACCTCTAAGTGACCAACATGTGCAAATACCCTGATGTGGTTGCTGACCTGGAACAAAGAAGCAGTGACATTGTGCTAGTTGAGTCCTAAAAGTCTCCTAAATCCTTTTCCTCCCAGTCTTCCATAATCATTTCATGAGATGTTTTTTACTGCAATAAATGGCTCAGTTGGAAAATTCCATCAGGAACAAGTAGCTGTACTTTTCCAGACATACGGTCATTTTCTTCAGAAGAACCTGGGTGTAAGATGATTGACCTCTACCTGATTTGACTATATGTGGGCCCAACCAAGTACCCCATAAGATAGCAATTAAAAGATAACGTGTAAAAGTAAAATCCTGACATTAACATGCTATTTTACCAGAACACTATGAGAACTCTGCCCTTCAAAACTAGTAGTAACCAAGGGTTTCTATATGACCAAGTTTTTTTGTTTTTTTTTTCCCTATTTTAACGATAACTTCTAGCTGCATAAGTTCATCATGTTGGGAAGGCTGTTGACCAGGGTCTTATTTCTAAGGCTACCGAGTGATTGAAAGGGAACAGCAATTTCAAGGGAAACAGTAACTACAGTGACCCACAGCCATGGTAATGCTATCCGTAGACTAGCTGTCAATGGGCAAGTGAAACTAGGTTTTAATCAGGAACCACTGGTTCCTAAACCTCTCTAGTCAGAGTCCAAGATAGCCAATAGGTCAAAATTCTAAAAGGAGCAAGGAGCAGGTATTAACAATGATGACATCACCAGAAAAATTTCAAATAAAAATGTAAATGAAACATGCATTGATTGTAAATCTTTTTTACTGCTTTTATCAATAGGTCAAACCAGAAAAAGCCTTGTTTTATTAAGATCTGGGGTTTCAATTCTAAGCCCAATAAAGGTGTGTGTCTTTAAACGTATTTACCCTATTACTGTGTCAAAATCAAGGCCAGAAAACTCCAGCCATACATGAAGGGGCTTTTAATGAAACATGAATACCATACAAACTAACATTGTATTATCGTATTCTAGTACAATAAGAATATGTCTATTCTAAGCTTCAAGGACCTTGTTCCTGGTTTTTAGATTTGTTACTAACTCTGTATGTAAGTTACATCATCCTCTTGAGCCTTGGGTTCTGAAATTATGAAATATGAGAGTTGGACGGAATGTCTAAACTCTCCATGGGAGATGGAAGAGAGGAGTGAAAAGAGCGTGAGTTTTAGAGGCCAGCAGGTCTGAGTTCAAACCACATGTCCACCACTTACTGCCACATGACCCTGGGTAAGTCAGGAAGCCCCTCTGTCTGATGTAAAGTAGAAATGGTAATACCCACCACTTTGGGTTGTTGCTTTTAATAAAGTACAGAGCTCTGAGTCAGCAATCCCTCCTTCCATTTCCAGTATTTTAGAACTTTAAACTTACCAGAGGTTCTACTTTGACTTGAGGACAGAGTAGACAGATGAAGATGTCCAAGAAGCCAGATTGCGTTTGACTGAAGACCAATGACTCCAGAGACACTGATGACCTATAGGTAAAAAGGTTACAGTTCAGTGATGGTA
The DNA here is from genome assembly GCA_963574575.1 of Galagoides demidoff. Taxonomy (NCBI): domain Eukaryota; kingdom Metazoa; phylum Chordata; class Mammalia; order Primates; family Galagidae; genus Galagoides; species Galagoides demidoff. Next base: position 13,433 of record CAUYQV010188779.1, read on the forward strand.
TAAGACCCAAGTTCTGTTCAATAAGAAGGCCACTTACAGAAAGTCACTAATCTTCTATGTGGTGGTAGTTTTGCTGGTAATGAGAAGTTCTATGACAAGATGCAGTATCAGATGTGTAGGACATCATACCTGGGAGGTACTCAGCAAGTGTTTGTGGAGTGAGTGAATGAATGAATGAGTCAGTCATGGCAGAAGGTACTATTAGTTTTATCAGGTTTCACTAAGTCAAATTGGTTTCAAAGAAATTTTTTAAAAAATGGTTTTAAAAAACTCCAAAAAGTGAAAAAGGGGTGATAGTTCCTTAAGACAAAAATACCGTAAAGAATAGGAGACATTTTGTTCTTTTCTGTAAATAAGGCTCTATCACTGCTTTAGCATTCATAATAAGCATTTCTTAAATGCTTACATTTATCTAAGCTCATTTTTAGATTTTTCTCCCAAGTTACGGCACCTTAACTTTCAGCAGAATTCCTTTTTTGAGCACATTCATATTCATTATATGCAAGAGAGCTTCTTCTGTTGAGAGATTTATATTTGTTTTTAAAAGCCTGAAGTACTAAAACTCCTTTATGTGGTAGGTATTATAATCAGCTGCATTTTACAAGAATGAAAACAAGTATGGTAAGTGGAAAGAATAAGATATAAAATTCTATAGACAGTAAGAATACTAACTATGCAAACAAAACAAAAACACTTGAGAAGGAGTACAACCAAATATTTGAGCAGTTGCTTCAGGTGTGGAGGGCTAGCAGTGATGTTTTTCTAGCTTCCTTCGTTCTGTACTCTCAAATTTTATGCAATAAACGTAACTATTTCTTTTTTTTTTATTAAATCATAGCTGTGTACATTAATGCAATTATGGGGTACAATGTGCTGGTTTTACATACAATTTGAAATACTTTCATCAAACTGGTTAACATAGCCTTCACGGCATTTTCTTAGTTATTGTGTTAAGACATTTATATTCTACACTTAGTAGATTTAACATGTACCCTTGTAAAATAACTATTCCTTTAAAACTAAAAATCTTAAAAGATAAAAACATT
>CAUYQV010188780.1:0-19920 GCA_963574575.1 Galagoides demidoff
CGCCTGTGGTCCCAGCTACTTGGGAGGCAGAGGCAGGAGACTCGCTTGAGCCCAGGAGTTGGAGGTTGCTGTGAGCTGTGATGCCATGGCACTCTACCCAGGGGGATAGCTTGAGGCTCCGTCTCAAAAAAAAAATAAAAATAAATAAAAATAATTTTAAAAAGACTTTAAATGTAATGATCTTGATGATTCATTAGTACACTCTTATTTAATAAAAAGCTGAACTTTATTGGATGTAATATATGAAACAAATTTTTTTTTTTAAGAGAGTCTATATCGCCTCAGTAGAGCGCTGTGGTGTCACAGCTCACAGAAACCTCCAACTCCTGGTAGGCGATTCTCTTGCTTCAGCCTCCCAAGTAGCTGGGACTACAGGTGCCCACCACAACACCCGGCTATTTTGTTGTTGTTGTTGCAGTTTGGCCAAAGCCAGGTTTGAACTCGCCATCCTGGGTGTATGGGGCCGGTGCCCTACTCACTGAGGCACAGAGGTAGCACCCTAAAACACATTTTTTATCTTATTTTTATTTTTTTTTGTTGGAGACAAGAATGTCACTCTGTCACCCTCAGTAGAGTACCATGACATCATAGCTTACAGCAACCTTTAACTCTTGGGCTCAAATGATTCTCTTGCCTCAGCCTACAAAGTAGCTGAGACTTATAGGCACCCACCAATGTCTCTTTTTAGAAACAAGGTCTTGCTCTGGCTCAGGTTGGTCTTGAACCTTTGACTTCAGGCAATCCACCTGCCTCAGCCTCCCAGAGTGCTAGCATTATAGGAATGAGCCACTGCACTCAGCCAAAAGAAATTTTTTAATTCAAGTATCTCCCCGTGACTTGTTAACTCATAAGTTATGTTGACATGACAATCTTTACTTTAGGAAAAAACATTTATGTGGTGTTTAATAGGTGGTACATCATCGTACATATAACATACTAAATATTTACAGGGTTATTTTTGTTATTAAAATGATTAATAGGCCAGCACAATGGCTCACACCTGTAATCCTAACACTCTGGGAGGCCAAGGCAGGTGGACTGCTTGAGCTCAGAAGTTTGAGACCAGCCTGGACAAGAGTGAGACCCTATCTCTACTAAAAATATAGAAGTAGGTGGCGTTGAGAGAGATGCCTGTAAGTCCCAGCTATTCAGAAGGCAGGCAAGAGGATCACTTGATCCCAGGAATTTGAACCCAGACAACAGAGTGAGAGAGTCTCAATAAACTAAACAGTAAAACAAAATAAAGTAAAATAAAATAAAATGATTAATAGTTGCTACTAGTTACAGACAATAGATATCCTTCAATGGACAGTTCTACCAAAGAAGAATTGTGCCATGTCCTACGTTCCTAAATGTAAAAACCTACTCCGCAATTATGTGAACCAAGAACGCAATGCAACATTACAAGTTTTTTTTTTTTTTTTTTTGAGACAGAGTCTCACTATGTCACTGTCAGTAGAGTACTGTGGAGCCACAGCTCATAGCAACCTCAAACACTTGGGCTTAAGTGATTCTCTTGCCTCAGCCAAGAGCTGGGTCTACAGGCGCCCACCACAATGCCTGGCAATTGTTTTTTTTTTTTCCAGTTGTAGCTGTCATTATTGCTTAGCTGGCCCGGGCTGGGTTCGAACCCACCGGCCTCAGTGAATGTGGCTGGAGCCGTAGAAACCACTATGCTACAGGCGCTGAGCCAATATTACAAGTATTTTAATCTCAAGTTTCTAGGAAAATAACACAAATGTGTATCATAATTAGATCTTTTATTTACAACTTTCATTTTAATCACGTCACTTCACTGAAGCCAATATTCCTAATACTCCTGGTGCTGTGAGAATCACTAGCGATAACACCTATTATAAGTCAGAATTCACAGATGTCACGTTATTAAGTGATTCTACAAAAAGTACCATCACCTAACACTTAAGTATGTCTTCTAGTGTCATACCTAAGCATGGAAACACTAAAATAGATATTCTTATCTTTTATTTCTCTTTTTATTACAGCTAAGTAATGAGACTTTTTTTTTTTTTAACACGTTATCACCAATATTATCCTCTCCTCTAAGTAGACAAAAAAGTTTTAATGTTTTCAGGGAAAAATTCATAGTGGACAGATAAAAATACCACTTACGAAAATTTTTTAAAACAAGGAGGAAGGGTACAATGTTAGAAAATAGGAAGAACTGTGCATCCCCATATAGTCTTAGCCTCACTCCACCAATTGGTCTTTAGTTAAAAAATACTACCTTTCACCCCCGAGTACAGTTCAATGTAAAATACAGACTCATCACCCTAGTCCCTGTCCATGAATTAACACCTAAATCTGTATTTGACACGTAGGATAAATTTCTACCAGTAACCAGAAGTTCAGCTTTATCAATTTCTAAAGTTCAAGATGCTTAAGGCATTGAGACGCAGACTCTTTTAGACAACTATATATACTCAAATTGTTTCTAATTTATAAAGAACTGTGGACAAGCCAAGTTTAAAACAGTTCTGCTTTAATGTCCATCACGAGACAAAAATCATTTACATACAAATTAAATATTCTTCTAATCTGAAAATCTAAAACCCAAGCTGTCCCCAAAATCTAAAACTCTTCTGTACTCCAACACACCATTCAAAGAAAATTCTCATTGAAGCCCTGCAGATTTCAAATCAGGAATGCCCAACCAATGAGCCTAATGCAAATATTACCAAATGCCAAACAATACAAAAATATTCTAAATACTACTTTGTCTCAAGCATGTCAGATAATGAATATTCAACCTATATTTGATATTACTGAAACTAGTAACTAATACAAAAATCATTATTTTGATAATCATTTTTTAATATTCCAAGTAATTTCAACAGTGATTCCAAATATGGTATGACATACATCAAGACAAATTCAAATATGCAAGCATCTCATGTTTTGATTACCCAAGTAGAGACATACCTGTGTCTGTGAAAGATTGAATATCATAGGTGAGATCAACACTCAGGTTTTCAGAGTTTTCTGTTTTTTTAAACACTAACCCAATCACCCACATTGTGCGAAATTCTTCCCTGGAAAGAAGAAAATCACCACAGTTTATAAGGATTAGGAACGAAAATTGTTTTGGGCCACAAATTAAATAAAATTCTAATGAAAGCTAATGAGCAAATTAAAGGTCTTTGCGTAATTTGTGTGATACATGACACCACAGATAAGCAAAACAGACTTCAAATAATCTGGGTGGCAGACTGGGCACCCCGCCTCTAAGCCCAAAGTCTCAGGTGGGTGCAATGGCTCACCCTTATAATCCTAACATTCTGTGAGGCCAAAGCAGGTGAATTGCTTAAGTGTTCCAAACCAGCCTGAGCAAGACTCCACCTCTAAAAATAGAAAAACTAGCCAGGGACAGTGGTGGGCACCTGTAGTCCCAGCTAATCAGGAGGCTAAGGCAAGAGGATAGCTCAAGCCCCAGAGTTTTAAGGTTGTTGTGAGCTATAATGATGCCTCGGCACTGCACCCAGGGACAGTGAGACTCTGTCCTCTGTCTCAAAAAAAAAAAAAACCACAAAAACCTACTTTACTTAGAGTCCTTCCCTAGACCTAATCTCTTTATTTCCATTACTATATAAACAATCATAGTTCTAGGACAAATACAATCCTACAACTGCAGATTGATACAACTGATAGCCAATGTTCTTAATAATGATTTAAAAGTACCAAAGGCACTGCAATCAAAAACTTATGTTTAAACTAAGGGGTAGAAAAGAATAAAGCTGTTTAGAAAACTCTGAAAGGACCTTCCGGCTCAGCGCCCATAGCACAGTGGTTACAGTGCCAGCCATATACACTGAAGGTTGCAGGTTCAAACCCAACCTGGGCCAGCTAAATAAGCGCAACAAAAAAACAGCCAGGCATTGTGGCAGGTGCCTGTAGTCCCAACTACTTGGGAGGCTGAGCCAAGAGAATTGGTTAAGCCCAAGAGTTGGAGGTTGCTGTGAGCTGTGCCACTACAGCATGCTACTGAGGGTGACATAGTGAGACTGTCTCAAAAAAAAAAGGATCTTCTAAATAAACATTTAACTTGGACTTCATATAACTTTTTTTTTCAAGAAGTCTGCTTTTATTTCCATATCTTTTCAGTGGTCCAAATAAATCACAAATCAGATTTTTCCAGGATCAAACCAAAATGCTCCTTTTTAAAGAAAATTAAAACAAGCAAAGCCTGACACAGTAGCTATTCCAACAACTATTATACAAAAAATGAGAAGGAATGTAAGGAAGCAATGCTAAAGACAATATTAGACTCCATTATCAGAAAAAGTTTATTTCATTGCCAATTTTTCTCTTCAGTGTTTCTGATCAGGAAAACTGTTGCAAAATCCAATTGTTTTGAAGCCATATATAATCCATAGAATAGTAGTTATATAAAATCTGCCTCTAAAAGCTTCTATGAACAAAAGTTGATAAAAGGAAGAGATTAGATTAAATCAGAAGAGTGCTTACTTGTCAGGATTTTCTTTAGGTGCTGGAAATGACTGGGGATTGACATGAGCCAGTGTAATAAATTCATTCTTTTCCAAGCTTCCAACTAGGATTCGAATTTTTGATTCCACCAAGCCCACCCTGAACAAATGTCATTTAGCATTAATGAAAAGTTTTGGTTTACTTAAAAAAAAATCAAATGCACAAAATCAAATGTTTAAAGTTAAGAAGTTATATAAAGATCACAAATAACTTAAGACACACACCACAGTAGTTCAGTTGGCTGAATCCCCAAAGACAGTAAACCAAAAGCTTTATCTCTACCCAAAATTACTAAAGTGGGGAGAAAAGAGATCTAAGATATACTTCATTCACTAGCTAGGTTACAAAAGTTATCTCCACAAGTATTTAAAGAAAAATCAGCAAGCTAAACTGAAGAACCTTGAATAGTTAAAAAATGATACGTGGATCTCTATAAAACAAATTAAAAAGTAATTTGTATATGAACGATGTTTTAAGAACTGCCTCCCATTTCCTACGTTGTTTTGTGGCTATCTGATTCATTGACGTTTATTTTCTTCTATAAAGTCTAATTTTATACTCACCATTCTAGGCGTTGTTTTTCTGTTGGTGCACTTGCCAGAAGTACAATATAATGCCTTTGAAGATAAAGACAACATGCTATTTATTTTATTTACGTGCTTTATGCTGGATATTAAACCATTATGTTATAAGCTTCCTTATAGAACATCAGTTTAGCAAGGGGGATACAATGTCACTATGCACGTAAAACAACATGCTGTATTCTACATATTTCGATGTACTGGCAATTTTAATTCCTCTGAAAAAGGTAGTGATTTTGAAAATAATTAGCAAAAAAGTACCTTAATTCAAGAAGCTTGAATAAACACTAATAACTGTGTTCAATGACACAGGTAGAGTGTTCAACCTATAAAATTAGAGTTCACTAAAATGTAACCTAATGTAACAAAAAATGTTTCAATGGCAACAAAACACCATGGCTCCAGCCACAAAGACATATCACTAAATATACATAATACAACAGTAACTTCCAAAATAATGTGAAACACATATTTTCCAATTTAAATTAAAAGGTAAAGAAAATTAAACTGAATACTAAAATTAAGACTATGTGACTTTTCCCAGGTAACAATATAAATTTCTTACAAAAGGCTTGGTGCCTGTGGCTCAGTGGTTGGGGTGCCAGCCACATACACCGAGGCTGGCAGGTTCAAACCTGGCCTGGGCCTGCTACACAACAATGACAACTACAACAACAACAACAAAAATAGCCAGGCATCATAGCCGGCACCTGTAGTCCCAACTACTTGTGAGGCAGAAGCAAAAGAATCACTTAAACCCAAGAGTTTGAGGTTGCTGTAAGCTGTGATGTCTCAGCACTCTACCAAAGGCAACAAGGTGAGACTCTGTCTCAAAAAAAAAAATGAATAAATAAATATGTTTCTGATGAAAAACTGTTATCACTAATATGAAAGCAACAAAGAAATCTGATTTTGATCTGAAATTTAATCCCAAATTAGAGAAAAAACAATCAAGAAAATATCATCATGACCAAATATCTAAGTCTTTTCAAAATGATTCACTATCCTAAGAAAAAAGTTCAAAAAGCAAATTGTCATGATTACTATTTAGTATACATACTAATTTAGAAAGTGGCAGTATAACCACAATTTAAAAATTTTAGTCTTTACTGAGGATAGGGCAGGGCAAGGAGGCTCATACCTATAATCACAGCACTCTGGGAAGCTGAGGGAGGTGAATGGCCTGAGCTCAGGAGTCCTGGGCAAGAATGTTTTTCTACTTAAAACAGAGAAATCTGGCAGCACCTGTAGCTCACTGGGTAGGGCACTGGCCAGGTACACTGAGGTTGGCATGTTCAAACATGGCCTGGACCAGCTAAAATAACAACTGCAACAAAAAAAAATAGCTAAGGATTGTGGCAAGTGCCTGAAATCCTAACTACTTGGGAGGCTGAGGCAAGAGAATAGCTTGAGCCCAAGAGTTTGAGGTTGCTGTGAGCTGTGATGCTACAGCACTCTACCTAGGGCCACAGCTTCAGACTTGTCTCAAAAAAAAAGGGGGGGGGGTTGTAGTGGTACCTGTAGCTCAAAGGAGCATGGCGCTGGCCCCATATACTGGAGGTGGCGGGTTCAAACCCAGCCCTGGTCAAAAACTGCAAAAAAAAAAAAAAAGTCAGGCATTGTGGTGGACACCTGTAGTCCCAGCTACTTGGGCCAAGGCAAGAGAAGCACTTAAGCTCAAGACTGTGAAGTTGCTGTGAGCTGTGATGCCACAAAACTCTACTGAGGGCAACAAAGGAAGATCTTGTCTCAAAGAAAAAAAAAAAAAAAAGAAAGAAAAAGAAAAGAAAAATTAGCTAGACCTTATGGCAGGCACTTGTAGTCCCACCTATTTGGGAAACTGAGGCATGAGGTTCACTTGAGTCCAAGAGTTGGAGGTTGCTGTAAGCTATGATGACAACATAAAGCTATGATGACAACATAGCACTCAACCCCAGGGTGATGGACACTGTCTCAAAAAAACACAGAAGTCTTTCCTATATTCTCAATCATATTTTAAAAGATTTTGCAAAAGTCTGACATACATTCAGAGAAAAACTATAAACTGTAATTCAAAGAAAACTGTTTAGCCAAAGAAAGGATATTTTTAGATAAGATTACTAAAAGCTTGGCAACATTAAGCATTTTTTTAACAACACTCCTTTTAAAAAGTCCAATTGACTATTAATTATGCTCACAAAGTATTTGAAAAATGCTTCCAATTCTTCAGAGCCATGTAACCCTAGACAATTCCTAAGTCTTGTGTACATGATCTGTAAAAGGAAATAACAGTATCCATCTTATTGGCAGAAGTACTGTGAAGTTCAACTGAGTTAACTTCAAATGTATAAACCTAAGGTAACATGGGCAAATATATAAAAACAAGGTACATTTAGATAAGTCAGTATATAGTCCAAATCCATACAGACCAATACTTCCTTTACCAGTTTAATTGTTCAGCATATTTGGAGCAAGCCAAATACAGAGAAAACAACAGATGGCCCAAAGAAGTCCATCAACAAAAGTTACATAAAAGCAGTAAAAGCTCATGCATTTTATTTGTAGAGAAATCTATACTCAAGAGTTGCAAATGCTCTTAAATCAAACAAAATCCTAATAAGCTCACTAATCTAAGTTATAGGTCCATGAGATATTCAGAACAGGGAATCAAAGTTTTAAAAAAGGTAAGGGAAATAAGCTCTCTCACTAAAGTGTAACAACTCACAACAGGAGACAACAAGGCATAAATCAGGCATGAGGAGAAAAACTCAAAATGGAAATTCTTAATGACTATCTGAGTCTTCAACAAAACCTTAAATGATACACAATGCTCCCTATTTATGAAGGGAACATATACCATCCATTTGAATCTAAATCTGTTGATAGTCCAAAGTTTAAAGACTAGAAACCTATAGAGCTCAACTGTACTTCTTATTAAAATGCAAGGGGAGAACATCCAAGGGGACCTTATACATTTTTTATGCACAAATATATATATTTACATATAGTTAAAAACATTAAAGTAACTCTAACAAGTATTTATTACACTGAGGTTAAAAGCCCTTTACTTAGTCACTTTTAAGCAAATTTGAATTAAGATATTTAAAATGCAGTAATTAAGCTTAATACAAATAGCCTGCAGATTATTTTCAGTGGCTCATACAAAAAATTGAACAGAAAATTCCACCTTCACCCTGTAAATACCTAATTTTTAAAGTTTAAAAACTGGGATTGAGGCTTGGGGGTCCATAGCACACCAGTTACAGCGCCAGTCACATACACCAAGGCTGGTGGGTTCGAACCCAGCCCAGGCCAGCTAAAGAATAATAACTACGGGGTGGGGGGGAGGCACAATAGCCAGGGGTTGTGGTGGACGCCTGTAGTCCCAGGTACTTGGGAGGCTGAGGCAAGAGAATTGCTTAAGCCCAAGAATTTGAGGTTGCTGTGAGCTGTGACACCAAGGCACTCTACCAAGGGTGACATAATGAGACTGTCTCAAAACAAACAAAACAAAACTGGGATTGGAATTCAATCCTTAACATCCCTTTCATAGATGTAGAGGTATGTCTAAATAGAAGTATGTCTAAATGTTTCTTTGTTATACAAAAAAGTAACCTCTTTCCAACTGCCTGTTTAAAAACTATCAGACTTGCTCAAATGACTCCATGAGATACTTTGAAGTCTTATATGCAATTGCCATTACTTTTCCCCCAAATTTGAGAATTGTTACCAATAAAAATTTAACTATGTGTCCTGAAAGAATCAAAACAAAGTCCTAAGGACACTTAACTTAGTTGCTTTATTATGTAATAGCTATTTTAAAAAATTCTGTAATTGAGTTGCTGGGTCACTTCATGTTTATATTTTACCTGGGAAAATCATAACTAAGATACATACAATGAAAAATTTACTTGTCTCTCAGTCAAAAGCGCTTGCAATTCTATCTTAAAGAATTCACAACCAAGAGTTACAGTTCACTATCTTAAATTTTGTTAAATAGGTCCCCTATAATCCTAGCACTCTGGGAAGGCCAAGTTGGGTGAACTGCTTGAGCCCACAAGTTTGAGACCAGCCTGAGCAAAAGCGAGACCTCATCTCTACTAAACATAGAAAAACTGAGAAAGGATTGCTTGGGACCAAGAGTTGGAGGTCACTATGAGCTATGACTTCATAGCACTCTACACAGGGTAATAGCTGGAGACTCTGTCTCAAAAAAAAAAATTTTTTTATTTTAACAAATATTAACGCTTGGCTCAGCACCAGTAGCATAGTGGTTATGGCGTCAGCCACATATCCAAGGATGGTGGGTCAAACCCAGCCCAGGCCAGCTAAACAGCAATGACAACTGCAACATAAAATAGCAGGGTGTTGTGTTGGGTGCCTGTAATCCCAACTGTTTGGGAGGCTGAGGCAGGAGAATTACGTAAGCCCAGGAGTTTGAGGTTGCTGAGAGCCCTGACACCATAGCATCCCACCAAGGGCAACATAGGGAGACTATGTCTCAAAAAAAAAGAAGGCTCAGCACCTCTTGCTCAGTGGTTAGGGCACCAGCCACATACAGAGAAGCTGGCAGGTTCGAAACCAACCCAGGCCAACTACAACCAAAAAATAGCCAGGTGTTATGGCAAGCACCTGTAGTCTCAGCTACTTGGGAGGCTAAGGCAAGAGAATCACTTAAGCTCAAGAGTCTGAGGTTGCTGTGAGCTTTTTGACACCATAGCACTCTACCAAGGGTGACATAGTGAGACTGTCTCAAAAAAAAAAAAAAAAAAAAAGCTAACAGTTTTATACACCCATACTAGAAATGACATTGTCCTTCACCTGAATACCTACCTCTCCTTCATTCCCTAATAAATTATAACAGCCGAAATAAGGGTCCCATTGCCTAATGTTAATTATTTATTTTGTTGCTAGTTATTTAAGTGTTAACATGAGTATCATGGAGAAATACAAAAACAAAAATAATTTTAGGATTCTTGGGTCGGGCACAGTTGCTCATGCCTATGATGAAGCTGAGGCGGATGGATTGCCTGAGCTCACAGGTTCAAGACCAGCCTAAGCCAGAGAAAGACCCTGTCTCTAAAAACAGGTGGGTGTTATGGCAGGCGCCTACAGTCCCAGCTACTTGGAAGGCTGAGGTAAGAGAATTGTTTGAGCCCAACAGTTTGAGGTTGTTGTGAGCTGTGACACTATAGCAATCTACCAAGGGCGACAAAGTAAGACTGTCTCATAAAAAAAAAAAAAAACAAAAACAAAAAAAAAACTAACTTTAGGGCTCTTAAAAACTTCATGAACAGTGTTATCCTTTTTTCTCAAGAACCCAAGGGCGACAAAGTTAAGACTATCTCAAAAAAATAACAGTAATTTAGGACTCTTTAAACACTTCATGAAACAATGTTACCCTTTTTCCTCAAGAACACTGATAGCTCTTTCTGGAATATTAGTTTGTTTTAAGACAAATTTCCTCCACATTCTCCTCCCTTTAAGAACAGTGAGTGTATTTCACGTGATTTAAAATCCTACACATAACAAATAGCAATACTTTTAGGATAGGCTTTAAAGGTTCAATCAACTTTCATGCAAGGAAAAATTAAGGATTTCAATACAGTTGTATTACCAACCTACAGAGTATTTCATTTGAGGATATGTCTTAAAAATGCAAATTTGTAAATACATTCTAAAGCTAGATGATAGTAATCAGTGTATCTTCAAGGGACAAATTTTTGAAGAATTATAAATACAATGTGTCACGAATAAAATTAGCCCATTGTCATATTTAAGTTTTCCTAGGATACGCAGCTGAAATTCACATTTTTCTAATATAATTTCCTGTCATCTATTGTTTCCTTTTATCTGTTTTTGATAATATAAAAAAATCTGTTTCAGGAAACTTTGGGAAAGATTAGTAATACATCATCTTTTAATCAAAGGCCTTATAGGTACTATGTGCAAAGATCGAAGTACAGTTTTAAACAAACATTAAGCAAGCTTTTTAAAAATCACCGAAGTTGTTAATAATGAGAAATTATTCAAACAAAATGATACACTCAATGTTTGTTCAACCTCAACGTTGATCTTTCTTAAAGTGAAGGAACCCACTTAAGTACATATTTAGAAACCTTATTCTACCCATCTCTGACCTCAGGAATTAAAAGATGCTGAAACTTTTCTGTAAGACCAAATCCTTTATTCTTCTCCTTAGATGGATGTAATGTCCCCCTTACATTGTACTTTTAAAATTATCAGTATATGTGTTTATTAGCTTAAATGCGCAGAAGTACTTCAACACTGGTTAAAATAAAAAAATAAAGAAAAATAATCTGCAAGATGGAAAGCACATTTTGTAGGGAGTTAAGTAATAAAACAAAAGCATTCAGGATTACACTGTTTTAATTTTTACTGACAACATAATGCTCCCAGAACACAATTACTGGCTCCATTACTACTTTTTCATGCAAAAGATACAGAAACAAAACACAGAGACATCATGAAGGTCATCATTCTTGTTTTTAATTGGGGAAACAGCATAAAGCAATCTTGTTTAGATTACAAAACACAATCCAACACAAGATCAAATGATTTAAGAAAGTTTCAAGCATTAAAAAAAAATTTTTTTAAGTGGGACTTTTGCAAGTTTTCAGCCCAGGAAGAATAAATATTCAAGTCTTTGTTTTTGGCTTTTGCTTTTAAATTTGATTTATTAAATTTACAATTTTCATCAAATCTAAAACCAGAATTTTAACCTGGACTAAAGTATTCAACCATTACACATGCAGTAAAACCACTAATAATAATTATTACTACACCCACATAGATCCCAAGAAAATTGTTTATAGAAATATTTCAAGGGGTTTTAATGACATTAGAAGAAAACAAGCCAAGAATATGCTTAATATGCAGTAACTGTTGAAAACATTTAATTGGCTAATATTTACCATTAGCTTTGTCTACATTATAAGGAATCTTAATGCTAACAAGTTTCCCGAATTAGCTAAATATACTTAAGTTTTGTCTTAGAGACTATTTTTTTTTCCGTCTTAGAGACTATTAAACTACAGATTTTAACAGTTCATCCATTTGCCAATGTATATTGAGTTACTGTTTTGGTCATGCTGACATATGGCTTACTGAACTGATGTTGCTACAAACCTAGTTAGGAGTTCAGTTAGATTAGATTAGACAGAAAAATTATAGAGACTTCCAATTACCCTAACACCCCCCCCCCCAACGAGTTTACTAAAAATAGTGTGTCCTTTGTGACAAGAAGGAAAATTCTATACAAGTTTAAAGGAAAATATCAAAGATCAGTCTAGAAAGAAGAGATGATATAGATACTACCATTAACCCATTACTTAAGAAAGCAACATGTCCGACATGCCTTAAAATACATACTTGTACTTTTGAAAGAAGTTTGGAGCTTCAAAAAGTTTGGACCACTCTGCCTTACTCAGCAAAATTTCATCTGTGATAGCAAGACCTAAATTAAAAACATATTAAAATGTTTGCATGCTTCAGTCTAACCATCTAGAATTTTAAATAATCTTAATCATATCACGTGCACTCACTATAATTCTAAAACCAGAATTTTAAGTGTTAGATTATGACTTTAGAACATTTTATCACACACATACACACTTTTCAAAAAAAGCTGGAAGATTAAGAGCCAGGTTTCTGGTAAAGTACTATTATTCTAAAATGCCAATGCTCAGAAAACACTGTAATTACCTAAGAAAAATTTCCCATACACTTTATTGCTTTTCTAAAAAAAGGGGAAGAGGTTCCTACTGTTTTTTAGTACAGAGGCATCTTCCCATGAAAAGCCTCTTTAGGCAATAGGAAAATATTTTAAACTTCTAAATTTAATAAAGCTGCTGGTTGAATAGGTGATTCTATCTTCTTGACTGCTTTCAGTTAAACCAAAAGGTCTTGTTCCAGTTACTTCCCTCAAAGAACTTTTGTTAACAGCTACACCTCCAAATACAACTAGACTTCAAAAATACTGAAAGATTCTTCCAAAATAATGGTTGGTCTGGTCTCACTCTTGCTGAAAGCTCTTTCCTAGGAATATACAGCCTGCTAAGCATCTGTCACCCAGTATAGACAAACTGTTATTCTTAGTTTTATAAAGCACTACTAGTATGGCATTAAACCAGCCCTTTATGGTCTTCACTGTTGGTTAATGTTTCAACTTACACGGAAATTAAATTGCCTAAAAGAAATTAATATTTTTGGAGTCAATTTTCAAATATATACCAAAATAAAAACCAAAATCCACTTCAGTGAATGCCTCTTCAATTACGTTGCATAGCTGACTACTGGGTCTACAAATGGTACGTAAATCCTTCCTGTATAAAGCAGAGGATAAGCATAAAACACTTACCTTGTTTAAACTCCTCAACCATGACCATCCGTGTTGAAACGGACACATTGTACGTGGAGTTCTGTTGTGGGTATGCTGGTGTAATTATAGGCATAAGATGGTACCTATCACTGGGGTTTACCTACATACAACAACAGCCAATCAGTTTCTTCAAGTACATATGCAACAGATACTTGGACTTTTTACCCCTTGTTAAACTGAACCAATGATTAAATTGTTTTATTTCATTCATAGCTGGAGTTAAGAAAAGAAAACCATGTAAGGTGACACTTTCATAGGAAATCTTCATAGAATAAGAGATTTGTTCAAAACTAATGATTTCTTTCAATCACGGGCATTTGGCATCCTTATTATAACAGAAATAGTGTGCCTGCTGAGCAAAAAAAAGGTTCTCTTGGGAAATTTACTGATGTTTAGTTTTTCTTTATTCAACAACAGAAATGGGGATGTACACACAATTACACTTTAAAGAAATATAACACTACAAAATGTTCTGTGTAAAATTAATTTTAAATAAGATGGAAAGCTAAATTTTCAATATACCCTTAAGTTATAGGAGTTCCAAGTTTATTAACACCTGGTGAAGCTACCTTATCCATGTTGACATCATTTTCAGAGATAATGGAATGGTTTGCTACATGTTAATCTATATACTAGTAAGTGGCATATTTCCGCAAAGGAAATTTTAAACTTGTTCTATAAAATTAAATGTCTTGAGGTTTAGAAAACTTGAGAAGATACAGCTTAACAACTGAAGTTAAAATTTTTGGTATTGTAGAAAGGTAAGAAATTTAGAAACTCGGGCGGCGCCTGTGGCTCAGTGAGTAGGACGCCTGCCCCATATACCAAGGGTGGCAGAGTCCAACTCAACCCCAGCCGAACTGCAACAAAAAAGAAAAATAGCTGGGCGTTGTGGCGGGCACCTGTAGTCCCAGCTTACTAAGAAGGCTGAGGCAAGGGAATCGCCTAAGCCCAGGAGCAGGTGGTTGCTGTGAGCTGTGACACCACAGCACTCTACTGAGGGTGACAAACTGACACTCTGTCTCTTAAAAAAAAAAAAAAGAAATTTAGAAACACAGTATTTCATAAACCTATAAAGTCTTATTCAGACCTAAATTTCTTGATATCAATTTATAAAGTACACATTAATATTTAAAATGAGTACAGAGTAAATGTCATAATTTCCCAAGAAATAGAATAGAAACTCTTTAGCCCAACCTTTTTTTGTAATCTCTGAAATCGCTAAACAAATTTTTACAATTATAATTTAAGTGGTAACTACCTATAAGTTATCTGCCACATGTAAACATTGTAGCTTTCCTACAACCACCCAATTTTCAACAAAATGTTTAGATAAAATAAAAAAAAAAAACATGGATTTTTAGTATCCTTTTATTTTTTTTTAAGCACAGATACCCACACAATTTTGACTTACAAGGTGTTTCTATATAAATTGTTAGTAAAATTTGTATTAAAAACTATGTACAATTAAATGTGGTTTACAGGGTACATAATTATGCTTCTCACATCAGAGGACAATTATAGCTGAGGTTATCTAAAAGAAAAGTGTCATACGAACATGTCCACTCATACATAAAAGGCTGGAAGTCTCCCTGGAGTTTATGTAGATGATTTTTACTTGTTATTGCACAGTGTGAATTTGTAGGGGAAAAAATAATACACTAACCCTTGGGTCCCATACAGGCAAATTAAGATTGCATTCTTCGGGCTGTTTCAATAGCACTGGATTTGGCCATTCCCTGTTTAAAAAGATTGTAGCACTTGATAAGACTATAGGATATTACCAGCTAAACGTATTTTGTTAAACATAAAGCATTTGTGATGTGATCCTTCTTCATTCATTCTGCCCTCATGGTACTCAAACCTTATTCCTTTTTCTCAACATTAAACGACTCAAATTACATTTCCCTATGGAAAGTAACTTATCCATTTGGTAGCTTTCTCAGACTGAAGTCAAACATGTTCTCTGCCTCTGAAAGAATTTGTAAAGGGGTGTCCAACCTTTTTTTCCTTCTCTGAACATTGGAAGTGTAAGGATTATCTTGGACCACACATTAAATACACAAACGTTAACATGAGCTGATTAGCTGGAAAAGGGTTGTGCATACTTATTGTGATATTGGACACCACAGATAAGGAAAAAAAGTCCTGGCTCAGCACCTGTAGCTCAGTGGCTAGAGCACCGGCCACATACACTGCAACTGATGGGTTCGAACCTGCTCTGGGCCTGCCAAACAACGACAACTACAATAACAACAAAAAAAGCCAGGCGTTATGGCAGGTGCCTGTAGTCCCAGCTACTTGGGAAGCCGAGTCAAGAGAATCACTTAAGCCCAAAAGTTTGAGGTTGCTGTGAGCTTTGATGTCACAGCACTCTACCAAGGGCAACATAGTAAGACTGTCTCAAAAAAAAAAAAAAAGTCCTCACATCCTCACAAAATCAGCATACTGTGTGGGCTACAGGTTGGACACCCCTGAAACAAAGCACCATCACAAGATAAACCATACGTTTACCTGAACCTTCAACAGAATAAATCCACCTTGAAAAACAAAATTCCTGTCTTTATAACACTAGTTGTACCCAAAGCCAAATGAGAATTTAGAAGTTATTTTCGATTATAGTCAAAGGGGTATGAATAAATTAGGAAAATATTTATCTCACAAAAGTTTTAACATGAATTGCGTGTAATAAAACTCTGTGGCATGAACACATTTTCAAGATGTTTTCTATAAATTAGCAAACTCAGTCCTTCACGGAAGAGATAAAAAATGAAAAACATTTCCCGTTCTTAAAAATCAAGGTTAGTGTCACAAAAATATTACCAGCCTATGTATGTGTAACATTAAGAACTCTGAGTTTCTTTAATTTTATCACCTCCAAGTACGAGTTTCACCAAATCCCAGAACACCAGAATGTGTATTAAAAAGTGTGGCACAGTGGGTGGTGCCTGTGGCTCAGTGAGTAAGGGCGCTGGCCCCATATACTAGAGGTGGTGGGTTAAAACCCAGCCCCAGCCAAAAACTGCAAATATAAAAAAAAAAGTGTGGCACAGTTTTAAATTAAAAATTCTTTCCAGTAACTCTAATTTTTATAAATTATTAGGAAGTAACAACTCTTTGCAGAAGGAAGAGAAGGTGACAGTAAAAGGAATGGAAGATTTAAATCTCTAAATAAATTTGTGTAAAACCCAAGAACTCTCACCTTTTAGGCCAAACCAACTAATATGAAAGGGCAATAACCTTTTATCTTCTTTTCTTAAGGGAAATCATGGTTAGGCCAGGCGCAGTGGCTCAGACCTATAATCCTAACACTCTGGAAGGCCAAGGTGGGTAGACTGCTTGAGCACAAGAGTTCAAGACCAGCCTAAATAAGAGACCTCATTTCTAAAAAATAGGCATTTTGACGGGAACCTGTAAGTCCCAGCTACTTGGAAGGCTAAAGCAAGAGGATCTCTTGATCCCAAGATTTGAGGTTGCTGTGAGCTATAACACCATTGGCACTCTACTAAGAGTAACAAAATGAGACTATCTCAAAAAAAAAAAATTAGAAGAAATAAATCATGGTTGACAAACATGAACATCTTGAAGTGAAAGAATTAAAAAAATCTCCCCCAGTTTAATGACTAATCTCAATGGGATCATCAACTGCAAGCACTTGATGTTAATTTATTCTTTAAAAGTTTTTTTTGTCTGAAAGTTTTTATGAAAATGTACATCTTCAATACTTTATTACCAAAGATAAATGGACAGCTGAAAGCAAAAAGCAAAATACAAACACAGGAAACTAATGGTCTTCAGATTTAGAAGAATTCAAAGAGTGAAAGAGGTGGGTATGTGAAGTTTTATTCAAAAGTAATTGACTTCCCTACCTATCAATAAATTAAATTTTATCAAGACATTACAGCTAAACATCAGACTTTAGTTAGAGGGAAAGTTTATGCAAGGAACTACAAGTAGAATATGCCATACTATTCTGACAAAAGTAGGGGAAAGAAATGGAGTTTAACTCTGTTCTTTTATATAAATGTGATCTCCTGCCACCCCAGGTTACCTAAACGACTACATCATGAACTAAAATTTGAATCTGAAACCAGCTGCAGAAATGCCATAGAAATAAGACTAAACTTCAGTGTCTACAATCAATTTTATTTTAATATAATCTAAACACATACCATTTAGAAAATACCAAGAAAAATTTATGTACAAGAGTTGATGCTATTGCATTTGGATAAAGCTGGCAAGTTCTTGCTACTAGCATAGCCCAGGAAACACCACCGAGGAAACCTAATATATTGGAATAGATGTTGTGGCCTGTTGATAGGGAAAAGCAAAAAGATAAGTTAGTGTTGAACCAAAGTATGAATATTTTTAATAAGCTAGCCAACAAATTCTGAACTCACGTTTGGCCCATAGTTTGATAGCTCTCAGAGTTAACCTGAAGTTGTCAATGTTTGGTACTAGATGTAAAATTTCATCGGTTACCCTGCAACCTGATTAACAGGGGTGAAAAAACAGAACATTAAATCATCAAAAATGTAATAATATCTCTATATTTTCTGAGATTGACATCAACATTAAGTAAAAACTTATACTTGGTACAATCAGTAATGTTGACTCAATTAAGAGGCCAAAGAAAAAAACCTAAACCACTTGTTTTCTATCAGAAACACTGCCCTAAACCAGAGAAAGTGAATTGTAACCTGCCTAATCTCAAACTGGACAGACTTTTAACCAAATCTTCTTGTCAAACCGACCAAGTGTGGCTCAATCTACTGAAGGTTCCAAAAAAATGTTCTTCAATATCACAGTAACAAGCTATGCTAAAAAATTGTTCATAAGTAGCCCTTTTGAACTTAACAACTGACAGTATTACAAAAGGGTATGTGGATCAAAATTAATTAGTTATATAGTGAAACCCAAATCAATAGAAAAAGAGCACAAACATTAGCCTTTTTAAGTGTCCCAAGTACCAATAATGACAAGAAAGAACAGTGTACGATCCGATGAATGAAATAAACTACCAGTCACACTCCTCGGTAGTCTATTGCATAAAGCACATTTTAATTTGACTCACTATGGATTAACAACGAGGCTATTAAATCTCCATTACAAAAACTGAGGTAAAAGCAACTACTTGATGTATGATAGAAAGTGCAACTAGGTAAATGGAAGTAAGCTTTGGACATACCGTTAAGACTTCTTATGCATCTTATATCTAAATTTTTAAGTAGACTGTCATCTCGTAGATCCAAATCTTCTGGAATAGTCTGCAATGCTAATCTTGCAAACAAAATATCAATCTAAAAAAAAACACACACACAAAACTTAATATTCCATATATGTCAAGTTACTTTTATAGCATTTCTACTAAAAAAAAAAAACAAAAAAAAACTTAATTCTTCTTAAAGCCAGGATCTTCTCAATTATGAACACAATATCCCTCCCAAAAGTCTAAACTGCATCAATTGATATCAAAGGTATTGTATCACATTAAAACATGGTAAAATGAAATGTATATAAATAAATACCTGCCTGTCACTTTTTTTTTGAGACAGAGTCTCACTATGTCGCCCTTGGTAGAGTGCCTTGGCATCCCAGGCTCAGAGCAACCTCCAACTCTTGGGCTTAAGTGATTCTCTTGCCTTGCCCTCCCAAGTAGCTGGGACTACAGTCGCCTACCACAATGCCTGGCTATTTTTTGTTGCAGTTGTCACTGTTGTTTTGCTGGCCTGGGCCGGGTTAGAACCCACCAGCCTCAGTTTATGTGGTTACATAAACTGTGCTACAGGAGCCGAGCAACCTACCTGTCACTTTAATCATGCTTAGTTTGACTCATGAAGTTTGTTAAATGCATCTACTGGATTTAGTATGTTTCCTAAATGCATATAATGAATTACTTAAACTAAACAGTGTAGTTCTTCTTCCATATAAATTGTAAATTGATCGTATATTTAAAAGGCACTCACATTCTTATAGTTAGCCTCAAAATACCTCTCAGTAGAAAGGATTACATATCAGTAATACTACAGTATGTTTTCCCAATTTAGTTTTTTGTTTGTTGTTTTTCCCCTAGAATTCAAAGCAGAATCAATAATTTTTGAATAAAAAGAAACAAAATAAAAACCCTATTTGAGAAAAGCAAAACCTAAATAAAACAGAGTTAAGATAAGTAATGGTACAAACTTATAAAATCACTTTAAAAGGAAGTATCTTAAGAATGTATTATGCGGGCAGCGCCTGTGGCTCAAAGGAGTAGGGTGCCAGCCCCATATGTCAGAGGTGGTGGGTTCAAACCCAGCCCTGGCCAAAACCTGCAAAAAAAAAAAAAAAAGAATGTATTATAGGGCTTGGCACTCATAGCACAGTGGTTACGGCACCAGCCACATACACCAAGGCTAACAGGTTCAAGCCTGGCCCAGGTCAGCTAAACACAATGATAACTACAACAAAAAAACA
>CAUYQV010188781.1:0-10043 GCA_963574575.1 Galagoides demidoff
TTTTTTTTTGAGACGGAGCCTTAAGCTATCCCCCTGGGTAGAGTGCCATGGCATCATAGCTCATAGCAACCTCCAACTCCTGGGCTCAAGCGAGTCTCCTGCCTCCGCCTCCCAAGTAGCTGGGACCACAGGCGCCCGCCATAACGCCCGGCTATTTTTTTTTTTGGTTGCAGCCATCATTGTTGTTTGGCGGGCCCGGGCTGGGGATTCGAACCCGCCACCTTAGGTGTACGTGGCTGGCGCCTTAGCCGATTGAGCCACAGGCGCCGAGCCACTAAGACTGTTCTTTGAGGCAATGCTGTCCTAGACCTTAATAACAAAACTGCACTCCTCTCTACCATCAACATCCAGCACTCTCTGGAAGCCAGTAACTACTCCCTTTCAATATTTTTGAATTTAATGCAAACCTTAGAAATTTTTCAGTCATCCTGGGATTTCTAAAGTTTCCTAAGGCTGCTGTCACAAAGGACCACAGCTGGATGGCTTAAAACAACACAGATGTATTGTCTCACAGTTCTGGAGACCAGAAGTCCAAAATCAAGGTGTCAGCAGAGCTCCCTCTAAAGGCTCTGGTGGAGAATCCTCCCTTACTTCTTCTTAACGTCTGGTGGTCACCAACAATCCTTGGTGTTTCTGTGGCAGCATCATTCCAATCCCTGTGTCCCTCCCTCTTCACATGGCCTATCCTGTATCTCCCCATGTTTCTTCTCCTCTCCTTATACGGAAACCACCCATATTGGATTGAGAACCCACTACGCCAGGATAACCCCATCTTAATTTACTTCTTAATTATTATACATTTACAATGACCACGTATCCAGAAAAGGTCACATCCACTGGTCCTGGGCATTAAGACTTCAACCTACCTTTTTCAGAGGACTAACATAACTTGGAACACCATATTCCACCCATCCTGATTTCTCCCTACCCTTCTCCCCCATTTAGATTTCAAACCACTCAGGACAAGTTCCTATACAAACCCTTCAATTCTCCCTTTTTCTTCCTACTTCATACTGAACCCCACCATATCTCTCTGTTCCCCTCACTTCCCACTCCTCAGGAGTATACAGATTTCACAGCTTCTCCCTGATCTTCAAACCTACCCCATCTCTTCCCTCTTGCCTCCCTCAGGGGCTGTTTCACTAAGAAAAAAAAGGCAGCCAGCAGGGAGCTTCCCCCTGCTCCACCAAGTCCACACCTTGTGCTGCCCTGTGCCCTTGCCCTCTCCTGCTCAAGGACATGTTCCTGGGGTTGCCTCCCTCTCTCCGGGATCTTTCCCAGTACCAGCCAGCCATGCCCTAACACCTCCCAGCTGGAAACTAAGGGCAGCCTTCACATCACATCTTCCTCCAGCAACTGCCATGCTTTCTTTCCTTACAGCAAAGCTTCTTGTAGTGGTTACCTCTATTTAGGGCCAGATAGTATGACATTGTGGTTAGGTGCACAGATTGGAGAGCTCTGTGACCTTGAGCAGCTACCTAACTTTCTTTGTTCCTTCTGTAAAATGCATGGGATGAGGAGGGGATTTGCCTCACGGGGTTAGTATGAGGGGCTAACAGGAAGCATTAGAGCATTCATGAGTCAGTGCTACATGTGCATGGGCGCTGCTCATCACCACCCCCCTCCGCCTCTCTCAAACCCACACTCACCAGCCGTCTCCCCCAACCCATCCCCATGAAACTGCACTTACAAAGTCCCCACCAACTTCCAGTGCCTCTTCAGAGCACTTCCTCTCAGTTCCCAACATTCTCAGCTCTCAGCAGCATTTGACACAGGTAATCATTCAGTCTTCCTCAATACATTTTTGTTGTGGGTTGAATTAGGTGCCCCTAAAAAAGATATGTCAAGTTTGGAAATAGGGTCTTTGCAAATGTGCTTAAATTAAGATGAGGTCATACTGGAGTCAGGTGAGCCCTTAATCCAGCACTCATGTCCTTATAAGAAAGACACAGAGACCTGGAGACATGCAGGGAGAAGGTCATGTGAAGACAGAGACAGAGATTGGAGCGATGCAGCCACAAGGCAAAGGACATCCAAGGTGGATAGCAACCACCAGAAATCAGAAAGAGGCATGGCTTCTCCCCTGGCATCCTTAGAGGGAGCATGGCCCTGCTGACACCTTGATTTTGGAATTCCAGCTTCCAGAACTTTGAGAGAATAAATTTCTTTTGTTTGGAGCCATCCAGTTTGTGGTCCTATGTGAGAGCAGCCCTAAGAAGTGAATACAGTCTTCCTCACCTGGCCTTCAGGAAATGATTCACTCTCAGTTTTCCTCCTACCACACTTGCTGCTCCTTCTCAGTCTCATTTCAGCTCCTCTCCCTGAGCTCTGTTTAGTGTTGGTGTGTCCAGAGTTCATTCCTTACACTCCACTTCTGCTTTAGCTCCACTCTTTGTGTAACCTCACCTAGTCCCACTGCTTTAAGAACCACCTGTATGCTGGAAACTTGCAGATTGATATTCCAGGCCCAGACCTACCCAACACGTCCATGTAGCATCTGAGAAGCACCTCAAACATAATATGACCCAAGCTGCACTCTTTTCCCTGCAAACCTTTTCCTCCAATGGTTATCCAGCCTCAGTAAAAGGCAGCTCCAATCTTTCAGCAGCTCTAGCCCAAAGCCTTGGAGCTGCAAAAGTTAACAGAATCAAAATGGAGTCACCCATGCCAACCCCTAACACAACAGAGTCAGGAGGCCATAAAGGAGAGGCTCTCATGTACACATACCTCTGATAAAAATATATATATGTAAAGGATTGTCTGAAAACCACAATCTGGTACAAAGAGTACTTCCACAAAGAATACTTCTCCAAGGACTCCTGCCTACCAACACCCTGTGCAACCTTGGACTGATGCCATCCTTGTTATTGATCCTTTTAGTCAAGGACAACTGTTTCAAAACAACTTAGGTAACCCTACTTATTTTGCCTTTAAAAACCTTAGCCTTCCTTTGCCTCCCCAGGTATGTCTATGGTCCCCCATGGCTCGCTATGAATCCTCTGTCATTCATTCCTGAATAAACTCTTTTCTTTGGACAGCCACTCTCTGTGTTATTCTAGGCTGAGGTAATCTGGTGTCAGAAAAGTGGGATCCAAACCAAGCTCACCTCGAAGGATGGAAGGATCCGTGTCCCTGAACCCTTTGCATCCTCCTCTTCCGGGAATTGCTCTTTTGCCTCTGAAAGCTTCCTCTTGGGATTCTTGGATTCCCTTCTTTGGGTTGAGTTCTTTTGACTTTATTCAGGATTTGGTTTGGATAAGGTTGCATTAATAAAGGACCTCGCATCCCTCCTGGGACTATATAAAAGACTTTTTGTCTTTTCTGGCAAATTCTTTCTGGTGTAAATGCATTTTGTCTTCTGATTGCATTTTTGGGTTTCACATACATCTGTAAATGATCTGGCTCTTTTACATTTTTACCGCTCCCTTGTTTCTGAACATCTAGCCAAAGGAAAGATGAACATTCCTATTGAGTATAGGACAACCCTTTAAAAGCTGTTAGGGTGATCACCACTGTCTATGAGGAATTTTGGTCACCAAAGAACCAAGTCTCCTGTGTGAGAACAAAATGGCCACAAACAGGCAAGATTATCACAAGGTGCCTGATAAAAATGACCATGCAATGGAGAAGCCATGGTTGCGGGTCAGACAATTAGGGCAAAGGCTGTCCACCAAGTAGAAGTATCCCATGCCAGGTGTGTTTGTAATTCAAAACACTTTGCCCAAACTCTTAACATTCCTTGACAGTGCTTATAAGATTTTATTTTGCTCTCAAAAGACTCATACACAATGAGATGTGCTTCTCAAATTCAAAAGGTATATCAGGACAACCTGCCTTCAGAGACTCTACCTGGTTGTATGTTCAAATGTTAATGGTCCATTTTTGTGTGCATTTTTAAACTGATGGACATGTGACACCAAGAATAAGTTAAAGCTTTAGTGGCCATATGAGGATCATTCAAACTCTCCAATCTTAGAGAGTTCCTTAGAACTAAAATTAGAATACCATGTTTATAGAAATATATAGTCTAACCGGTATATATTTTCATTGGTGTGCAAAGGCTTCTGAGTAAGCTCTTTCTCTCTATCCTCCCCACATATTTTAAATGTGCTGGTTTTCTTTTCTTTTTGCTTAGTTATTTGCCCCCTTCAAAGGAAAGAACTAAATAAGTAATTATAAAAATTAGGCTCTCAGGTAAACTGGGCTTGCTTCCTTTGCAAGCCGAACCATGTGGAATTCAGATATTTTTAAAAATTGCTTTTCTTGGCTCTCACAATGGCTTTCACCTATAATCCCAGCACCTGGGGAGGCCAAGGTGGGAGGATTGCTTGAGGCCAGAAGTTTGAGACCAGCCCAAGTAAAACAGGGAGACCCTGTTTCCACACACATACAAAAAAAAAATTAAAAGAATAATGAAGCATGGTGGACTGTGCCTATAGTCCCAGCTACTTGGGAGGTGGAGGCAGGAAGATTGCTTGAGCCTGGCCAGGAGTTTCAGGTAGCAGGGAGTTATGATGACATCTCTATGCTCTAGCCCAGACAACAGAATGAGATAATCCTATCTCAAAAAAAAAAAATTACCTTTATTGCCATAATTGTTAATGGGCTCCACCTGAAGTCAGTAATCTCTTAGAATTAAGATACAACTAAGTTGAAAAGACTGCCTATCAAACTATGTAAATCAGTCTCCAAGACGTGCCTTTCTGACATCTAGCTGGCTATTTTGAAACTCTTGTGCAAAAATTTACATATATAAAAGAGGACAGTTTTATGATTACTGAGTTGAGAAACTATGAGAATAAATTAAGGAAAGAAGGTTTGTTATGGATTCCTTTGGTGGCATATCCAGGCTGGTCAGTTGTCTCTGGTAAAAAAAATAAAATAAAATAAAATAAAAATAAAAAGTATATCCTTCTTTAAATGAAAGTAAAAGAAAATAAAGAGAGCTCTTCTTCAATTGGCTGTTTAATTGCTTTCAACTAAAAATAATATTTATGGCAAAAAGGTATATTTTGGGGCGGCGCTATGGCTCAGTGAGTAGGGTGCCAGTCCCATAGACCGAGGATGGCAGGTTCAAACCCGGCCCCAGCCAAACTGCAAGAAAAAAAGTATCCGGGCGTTGTGGCAGGCACCTGTAGTCCCAGCTACTTGGGAGGCTGAGGCAAGAGTATCGCTGAAGCCCTGGAGTTTGTGGTTACTCTCTAAAAAAAATAAAAAATAAAAAATAAAATAAAATAAAATACAAATGTACTCCAGAATAGTTAATTTTCATTCATGCCTAATTGTGAATTTCTATACTCTGATAATAAGATAGGCAGCTAGTGAGAACTTGCCAATAGTTCTGGAAGAGAGTGTATGAGGGAATGAGTGAATGAGTGGATGAGGGTGTATGAGGGAATCTGGGGTGAGGAATTGGGAGTGGGAGATTTGAATCTGACAGAGGCAGTGAGTGTTGCGCTTTGAGGGTGGGGCCTGGGAGAAGGAGGCAGGTGGTGGGAGACTACTGACTTTTCCAGTTCACTCAATGTCTTAGCTGTTTCCCTTGGAAAGAATCGCTACAATGACTGTTGATGTGATTTATTTGTTTTAAAGCATTTACAGTTGGCAAAATGCTTTTATTTTCATTACCTGGTGATCTCGCTCTTATAACAAGAGGGTTGGTATTTTCATAACTGTTCTTGTTTTAGCTGTTTAGAGTTTAAAAGTGGGTATCATGGTTGAACTGGTAGGTTGGGATTCCAACCCTTCCCCACTGAGGTGAGGCTCTGTAATCTCTGTAATCCTCTCCAGATGCATTTGGTAATTCCCTATGCAGTCCCCATCTCAGAAGTAGGGAAAAAAGGAGGAATTAAAAAGCTAGAAGGAGTGGAAATTATATCTTATTACCTCCTTTACTATTAAATATATTAGATTCTAAGGGACACATCAAAGGTCTATTGAAGGCCAGAAAGAGCAGTTCAGACTAGCAAGGTTTACACTTTGGCCTTCTGCATGTGAGCAGGGATCCAGTGGGGTTGAGTGGAGTTGGTGAAGATGGTGTGATGATTTGGACAGGTACAACTCAGCAGGCTTGGTGGGGGTGGGGCACGGGAATAGTGATGAGGATGGTATTGGAGTTGCTGAGCACAATCCAAGCTGGAAGGAGATTTTGGTATACCTAAGAATTTGGGGTAAAATGGTACAATGGACAGAATATCCTAAAAAAGTTGTGTTGTATTTGGGTGTGTGAGTGAGATTTCAGGTAAGGAGGCTGCAGTAGTTTAGCTGCAAGTCAGACCTTAGAGGTGATAAACACAGAGGCCCAGTGGATTTGGGAAGGGAGATTTTTTTTTTTTTTTCTCAAAAAGGATTTTCACAACTTAGATCTGGATTTGCGGTATTTGAGATCTCCAGACTTTGGTTTAACTGAGCTTGCCATAAGCACTCTTAGCAGTCCTAATGTCAGATGACAGGGGAGGTGGCTCTGAGCTGCTTTGGATGGCCAGCAGAATGGGATTCCTATGAGAACCTCTGACAGATACTCTCATCCGTCCTTAGCTTTAGTGCCTTGAGGAAGGATTAGGGCTGATCCATGCCAACTCCGTCAACGGGCTCACTATGATTTGGCAAGCTTATTGTTGTTGACAGCTTCCAGGTGTGTGTTTTCTCAGAGATAGATTCCATACAAGAAAAATGCTACTCTTGTGGCCAACGTATTAAGTTAATAAGTAAACAAGTTGCAAAATGCTGAAGGAAAACATGAAGATGTTTCCAGGCTTCCCACTGGGCTCATTGGGAACTGCATATCTGCCACTTCCCACAGTAAAAAGGCCGACAACTATGCTGTAAATAGGTGTGTTTTAGCCTTTTCATTATTCTAATTTTTTTTAATTTTATTTTTAGTAGAGATGGAGTCTCACTCTTGCTTAGGCTAGTAGACTTTTTAAAAAACAAATGTTTTAAAGTTTGTTCTTATGCTTTAAGACCCCAGCACTGTGTATCCATGGTGAACCTTTCATTTAATTTGCAAAATAAGCAGTATTATATCCACTTCAAGTTTATGAACATAAGAGCTCACACGATTAAAGAAATTGTTGGACATCACATAATAAGGTATTAAAACTGGATCCTTAACTTGTAATTAAGCATCTATCCAAGCATCTATCTTCCACAGAGAACATAAAGTCTTTAAGAGTTTCACTTTCTGCTCTTTAGGGCCATTAACTCGGCAACCTGGTCAGGCTACCAGATTGGCAGATTCCCACAAGACTAGGCTCCCTAAAGAGTAGAAAGCCCTTAGCTGCCTCTTACTCTTTAACTTCAGAAGGATCTGGAGGATTTAGTTACTCCTCAGGCCTCTGAGATAAAAGCTTACTTGTCCCTTCAGGATTTCAAAGATCTTCGGGAACAGCTCAACCCTGATTGCTCAACTTTGCAGGCAGAGATTAATCATCAGTAAGTGAGTTCCTCTTCTAACTACTAAAGTTTCTTGGATGACTTTTTAAATTTATATAATAAGGTGGTAGCCTATTTAACATTTTTGCTATCACAGTATTTTCCAAGTATATATCAAGTTCTGAAAAAGGGAGTCCTTCAAGAAAAATAAATAAATAAATAAATAAATAAATAATCAATCAATCAATCAATCAATCAATAAGAAAAAGGGAGTCTTACTGATGAATATATATTTGAGTTATAAGTTCATGAAGCACTTTACACAAGGAAAAAGAAACAATTGAGGGGTTAGTTACAAATACTGTTTGTACAGATTGTGGCTGAGTGAGTTTTGTATCTGGGTAAGTAACAGGTGGAAAATTGTGAAGCTATGGTGTCTTATCACCAAAAAGTGTTTCCCTTGGGGCAGCAAGAAGAAATGAGATGGCTCTGAGAATAGACCTGAGTCATGAAATCTTGTCCCCTTTAGAAAAGAGAAGAGAGTCACTGGGTGTCCATCGGCCAGATGAAAGTGGAATGAAAGCTATAGCTTGTGTTTCAAAATGTTGTTTTTAAAAAATATGCAGTTTTCTTATTATAAAATGAATATTTCCTCATTATTCAAATAGAATATGTGATTATATATAAATATATATATAGCGAGAGGGAGAAAACAAAAAACACCTTCATAATATCATTGATTACTAATTTCTGCACTGGATTTACCTTATTGGGAATTAACTCCAAAATTAAGAGGGGATTGCGCATTACCCTTGAAAATACCTTAAATCACTCAGTGTTAAATAGAAATCGTTACTCGGTCAGCTGAGTCACTAATGATATAGTTTGATATGGTATGATGCTGCTGTATTGCTACTTTCTACTTTCAATAACTTTTAAAGTTAAAAGAATAGAACTAATGAAAAAATCAAATAGCATAGAAAGTATAAAATAAAAAGTAAAAATCTCTTTTTCTTATCCTCTTGTCTTACTCCTCAGCATACTTCCCATTTCCAGAGATGGTGCAAGACCCAGAGTTGGGGTGGGCTAGAGGCATAACAACAGGAGAAATTTCTTTTTATACATTTTTTTTTTGTTTTTTTTCTGAGGCAGAGCCTCAAGTTGTTACCCTGGGTAGAATGCACAGCAAAGTCTAACTCCTGGGCTCAAGCGATTCTCCTGCCTCCACCTCCCAAGTAGCTGGGACTACAGGCGGCCGCCACAACGCCCAGCTATTTTTTTTTTTTTGGTTGCAGCTGTCATTGTTGTTTGGTGGGCCTGGGCTGGATTCGAACCTGCCAGCTCAGGTGTATGTGGCTGGCACCTTAACCGCTTAAGCCACAGACACTGAGCCTTCTTTCTGCACTTTCATAAACTGTGTTCTTTGTGATTGTGTGTGCATGTTTAAGAGTTTTTTTTTCTTTTCTGTTTTTCTTTTAGACAAGGACAACGTCTCACTTTGTTGCCCAGACTAGAGTGCAGTGGCATGATCATAGCTCCCTGCAACCTCGGACCCTTGGGCTTAAGTGGTCCTCCCACCTCAGCCTCCTGAATAGTTGCGACAGTAAGCACCATCACACTCATCTAATTTTCCGTTTTGTGGTAGAGATAGGTTTCACTATGTTGATCAGGCTGCTCTCAAACTCCTGGCCTTAACCAATCTTCCCACCTCAGCCAACATGCCCACCCCCTTTAAAAGTTTTTAAAACCTCACGTATACATTCACATATTTATTTATTTTACCAAAATTGAATCACTGAATACATACTGGTTGGTTACTTGTATTTGTCCTTAATAAATTTTAGATATCTTACATTAATATTTTATCTACAATGTCAAATATAAAAACATTTCATTATATGGATGTGTTTATTATAGTAAACCCACTGTTCAATGATTAGGTTGCTCTTACTATTTCTGCATGATGAATTAGCTTGAATGATCGGCCTGGTTGCTCAATCCTTGCATATTTGCTTAATTACTTCCTAAAGATAAAGATGTAAGTTTGAAATTGATGGCCGAAAGAAATGTGCATTTTTAAGGGCTTTGGGTGTCCTGGTCACTTGCAGTTCTTACATTTTAACTGTGCAGACCAGAAGCTAACAATGGGTTAAGCTCCGGTTGTAGGGTGGGACACTATTTCAGACTGCTTTCAAGTCAAGATCTGCCTCATCTTCCAAAGTGGGAGTTCCCGGCATCAGGTTTGTGGGGGTGGAAGCTTAATCCTCCTCCTTCTAAAAACTGAAGTGAGTCATTCTCAGCTTTCTTTCTCCACCCTAAGTCCATACATATTCCTGCTTTTCTTTTCTTTTCTTTTTTTTTTTTTTTTAAAGAGGTAGAATCCAGATCAAAGGTTCTGTGGAGTAGAATTGAAAAAAGGCATCTGTTCTAGGCCATTCTCACTTCCAGATAGGAATTTACCTCATTTCTTATGACAGAACTATTTTAAGATAAATTCTTGTATTAAAAGTTAACTTGGCTTGCCGCCCGTGGCTCAAGTGGCTAAGGCGCCAGCCATGTACACCCAAGGTGGCAGGTTCGAATCCAGCCTGGGCCTGCCAAACAACAATGACGGCTGCAACCAAAAAATAGCCAGGCGTTGTGGCGGGCGCCTGTGGTCCCAGCTACTT